>CAEGAE010032971.1:0-23383 GCA_903067095.1 Girardinus metallicus | reverse complement strand
ATAACTGGTGACTTTTGATTCAGCAATGAGTTCTACTGTGTATGTTCATATAAGTCCACGGTTCTTTCTAACAAATAAAATCACCATTTGAAAATTGTATTTTGAATTTAAATTGCTTTTTTATGATGTGTGACATTACACTGTGGGGAAAAAAAGCAAAAACACAGAAAATTATTTAAGAAGGGAGATACTTTTCAACAGAATTGCTTTTGCATTTAAGAGTGCAAGTTAGAATGTTGAGATTTTTTTTCCATAATTAGTGAAAGAATCTGAAATACAATAAATACATTTGTCATTTGTCAAAACTGACTGACTTTACATTAAATAAACATAAGATCTAACCAAATGGTTTTCAGGTACAAGGTTGTGGTAGTCCCAATGGAGGATAGGTTCAGTATGATTGGAGAGAAGGGTTGGGGACACATGAGGGGAGAAAGGGGGTGTCAGAGTTTGTAACCAGCAGCCTCTAATCCTGACACGCTCCCTCTGCCAATTATAAGGCCTTCAAACACAACCGGTGGGAGGAAAAAACATGACCAATGAGACCAGACTAGCGTCGAGGCATATTTAGCAACATACAGGCAGACTGTAATTACATATATGGCCAACAGAGAGATTTAATGACTTTCCTGCCTCAACTGATTGACAAGGCAAGAGAAGGATGTAAGAGAAGTTCAAGTCAACAAGTGAGAAAAATTCTAATAACTGCTGCAGCTGACTACTACAAGATCCAAGCTGTAACATAAATATGTCAGAAGATATGAGAGATCTTTATGTCATCTCTTGGGAGAGATTCCTGACAATCTTGTGTATATTAGATTGTATTGAAACAGCTTTTTTTTTTTTTTTTTTACCATTCAACAGGAGTGCAAAGAGTGAAAATAATAAACTGGGAGTAACCAGTTACTTATGTCTAATTTTATGTACATTAAAAATAAACAAATTCTATTTCTCTTGTCTGGAAAAAAATCAGTAAAATACAATATTTCAATAGATATTTAAGATCAAACAACCCTTTGGAGGGAGCAGCTACTCTTATGTCTCACAGAAAAAGCAACTGAAGCTGGAACAAAAACTTGATGATGGTGATACAGAGGTGTCCAGGTTTCGTACATTTGTGCCTGCTCTTTAAGTGCTTGCACAGTTGTAGTCATTTTATGAATTATGGGTCCAAAAAAAACACATTTTCTAGGAAATTTATTGATGTAAATATTGCCTGTCCTGCTGTGCAGGAATAAAGAGCCATTCCCATTATATTTTCGCACCAAAGTCTTACTTCTTTTAAAAAATAACCACTCTGCAAATTGAATAAATATCTATGGTGAAAAAACAGCGAAATAAAACAAAGCATAAAAGGCTACGAAGACTCGTTTGTTTGAATGTTTTGTTAAACAGAAGTAAAGCAGATTTTGCTATGTAAAAGTGAGAAGCTGATGATCAGTTTCTATTTAATGATGGCAAAGGAATAACTTCTGTCTTTAGCAGCAACAATACTTTTAAAACATTGTTACTTTCAACTGCATCTGACAAGTATAAAATTGAACAGTATTTGAAACCCTCAGTTAATTCACTGTGAATTTACTTTTATCCAGCTAGGAATAACATGTACCAAAAAGCTACACAGTACACTCAGTTGTTAAGATTTTCCTGTCTTTCGAAATTAAGAAAAACATAATGTTCTCATCTTTCTAGATAGCGTGCTGTTCTTGTTTACTCCCTTGTGTGCATCTCACATCATTACAACCGCAGCAACATAATAACAGCATACACTGCAGATGCACACGCCAAGAGACCAAAGCGCACACCTCATACCATCCTTTCATCACACACCACATTCACACTTCCAGTAAAACGCTGGCTTCTTAACGATGGGTCGGACCCCGAGATCTTTCCCAACCCTGTTTCCGGTGGGTCACCACATGATAAAGACTCCACATATTGTTTATTGAACTTGCATCACATGCTGTATTTCCGCTTCAGTCTGAAAAGCAGTAGATAAGAGAGTCCGCCCAAAGTGCTCTGTTCTGTTACTAAGAGATCTTCCCTTTTTCTTTGAAAAAGTTGAGTCTGGTTTATGTTTGTTCTTATCATTGTGATCCTCCATCCATCAAAACTCCCTACTATCAGACTGAGTGTACAAAGGTAAACAAAAAAAAAAATTAACATTTCATTAAAATTTTCTCTCAGATTTGAAGTTATGGTTATTATAAAATACAAGAAAAACAGAAGAATAGGCTTTCTAAAAAAAATGTCTTGTCTTGATAAATATAAAAATCAAATCTGTGGTGATTATAACCACACAGCCCCACATTTATTCTCAAACTGGGTAAAATCCCACATGGGTATATTACACTTTCTAGGAACATCCTTCTTGAGCATTTGGAGTTTGGTATTCTCCTGATTAGCAAAAAGAGAGGAAACATATATAATGTGATCCAAAGAGCTCACAAGTCTGGTAAGCCATTTAAAGGCTTCTCAAAAGAATTGGAAGTCAGACTCCCACTGTCCAGAAAATAGTCTACAGGTAGGATACATTCAAAATAACCGCTAAGATGTCTGTGTCTGCCTCTCCAAGATTAATCATCTTGAAATCTGATTGCAAGATGCTAAAAGAAGACTCAAAAATTCCTAAAATGGCATGGGACTAAAAGCCAGCCCTATTTATACTGTTTCCTTGAAATAAACAGCAGACTATGGAGAAAAATTTAATATTAATGGGAAGTTGTACAGAAGGAAACATGTGATTCCTCAGTAAAGCATCACTACCAGACTAAAGTTTACCAGAGAGGACATAGACAAAGATCAGCAATTCTGGAATAAAGTTCTTTGGACAAGTCTGTTTAAAACTGACACCACTACAGACGAGATGTTTGGCAGAACCTTATGGCAACTGAGAAGCACAGAGGTGGAGGTGTTATGGTTAAGGGAAGCCCTGCTGTATCCAATCTGTATACCATCATAAAGTGCAGCATGAATTGAATGAACATCAGTGGGTGCTTGAGGACAATGTGAGAAAAAAAAAAAAAAAAAAAAAATATATATATATATATATATATATAAAATAAAATAAAGCTGAAGCAGAACTGCTCCTAGCTACATGGCAATGATCCAAACCATATGATAAAATCCATAAGAGACTGGCTGAAAACTAAGAAGTGTAAAGTCCTGGGCAGAGTCAAAGTCCAGATCTTGATCTGTCTGAGATGCTGGGAGATAACTTCAAATGGCTTTGCATAAAAGACACTCGTCAACACCCCCCAGCCTAAAGCGAATAGTGGGGAAAAGTTTTCTCTGACTCATGTAGGAGACAGGTAGATGGCAAAAAGAAGACTGCCATTTTCCCATATAAGGGAAAAATGGCAACTTTTAAGGCTAGGGTATAATAATATTTTCCCCAACAAGAAAATGTTTCTTTTTGTGATCTTCACATGTAACAATAGGTTTATTGATCTTGTTTTAAGTGCATTAAGATTAGTTTATTTTACAGAGATAAAAAACAGAAGTATAAATATGTGGACATTTCTTAATAGAGTAAACATCTATTGAGATTACAGAAAGATATTGAGGGATAAAAATTAGCACAATAAAATATACTTTGTTTTAAGTGAAGTTTTTAAATCCAACTAAATTTATTTATTTATTAATATAAGGTTGCTGGGTTTATATGATGTATTTGAAACTTTGATACTTTAACTATTTTTTCTTTCTAAAAGACATATTCCGAAGCACCAAAAGGCTCAATATGGGGTTTAGTCTCATTTCAAGATATTTCTCCATTGGTCAATTACTATTTAACAGACTGCTTAACAAAATATTACTTTCTCTAATTGGCTAACTGTGCGATAAAGAAATTAAGGTTGGCATTGCCTTTTGGTACAACATGACAAATCTGGTTCACTGTTGACCTCTCATATTTCTTTCAGTTTTGTCAGTGAGCTTATAGATGTAAGAGAGAAAACACAATGTAAATATATCTTTAAATAGGATCATGATCTTATTTAAAATATTTAACCTTTAATGGTGTCTTTTATAACATAAAGCAAATAGTGTAGGAAGTTTTCCTGCTATCTTTTGCTGTGCTGCTATTACTCAAAAGGCTTTGAAAACTCAAACTGAAATCCCACAGCAGGGGTTCCACATGCACATGCTCACGCATACAGGCATACACACGCATGCACAATAAAACACATGTACATATATCTTTTGCTCCCAGCAGATGTTTCATTCACCACCGCCTTCCCAGAAACCCACAAGTGAGCGTATTTTCCCGCCGCAGGGTCGGGGAGCAGAACCACTGAAGAAGACCGCTGCACCCCAACATAAAACAAAACACCAGAAGATGAAAAAAAAAATGTACTGAAAACCTTTCAAAAAGGGACGGAAGGGAAAAAAGCAAAGGATTTTCTAATCCATCCTTTATTGAGGTGGCTGGTTTTCGGCAGCGCAACCTTTTTTATGTGTGAGAAGGCTGGCCTGTAATTTGGGTAGCCACGTCGACCAGAGGGACTTGTAATAAAACGAGGCTCTATTCTGGGATGCTCTGTAATAATGGACGCCACCATCCACTGCTCTTGTTAGGGATGGATGGATGGATGGATGGATGGATGGATGGATGGATGGATGGATGGATGGATGGACAGACAGAGGAAGATTGGACGGCCGGACAGATGGTTTGATGGATGGCACATAAACAAATTGCTATGGGACATTTGTCACTGTACCTGATTACAAGTACAATGTCTGTTAATAAAGTGTCATATTCTAGCTAACATTATCAATTTGGTTGTATGGAGTTCACATCAACTGCAGATGTTTTGAGTGACCATGATGCCCTTCAGCTCTGTTACAAGTCTGTGTGGTTGAATTGTTGCATTCAGACACCTCTCTATAATCTCCACGCCATGTTAACAGTCACCCATTATGCCAAGGCCGTACTTAGGAAATCACGTTGGCATACACATCCTGTCATTAGAAGTGTCTATTGCTATTGCATTGTAATTACATTTTAGTAGGTTGTTATTACACCATTTAGAAGTTGTCCATCTTACCTCAATCTCCTCCTTAATTGGTTATGTTGGTCTGTCCCGCCCCCCCAGGTCCGCCCACCTTTTTGACGGAACATTCCAGTGGTCTGGGCATTTTAAGCCTGAGAATATTACAACTTAGGCTAATGTGCCACAAAATGAATGAAGTAACGAGAAGAAGTAAAAAAAAAAATAGGGAGAGGAAAGGATAGAAACTGGAAAAGCGACAGAACTCGGAGGAGTAAAAAAGCAGGGCTGAGAGGACATGAAAGAAGCGAAAAGGGTGAAAAAAACAGTTTTCTTGTTGCATGACAGATTCCCTCCCAGCCAACCAAGGCTTGTCCTTTAATACCAAGAAGCCTTCATGTGGCTTCTCAATGATTGGACATGGGGCAAAGTTGACCACATTTCTGCCATGCTACTTATTATACTGCATTGCTCACACTCTGCATGTGTGCTTGCATGTGTGTGCCTATGTGTGTACGCCTATTTACAGTAAATGCGTGCGCACACGTGTGTGTGTGTGTAAGCTTGACTGTGGCAGGGAAGGATTCAATGAAAATTGCACCTCTGAGTTTGTCAACAAGCTGATGACGGACGGCAAATTCAAATCTGAAATTAAATAGCTCTTTAAGTAATTTTTCACAGCAGTGTTGACTGGCCGCAAGCTGTATACAAAGTTAAACAAGTGTAAGGCTTCCAAATCCTAATTTAATGATGTTGCTACATGACTGAAATATGACAGACCTCAAATTAGTCATTTGAAATATGCTCAGTAATTTAGCAATTTATCTTTGTGTTTATGTAGATTTGAATATATTCAATTTGTCTAAAACTACAATAAAAAGGACCCAAAAAGTGAATAAAACTATTGCAGTTTATCAAGGTTTTACAAAGGAAATTACTGAAGTAGACTCAGACTGGTTTTTACATTCCAAATTTTGCATCATGCCAATTCTTATTTAGTCCTGCACAACAATGGGCTGAAGAAGACGAAGTAACGGATAAAGACTATGACCTCAATGGCTTCAAAGATGCTTTGATCCAAGGTTTTTTTGCTCCAAAAAGATCCTCTTAACAAACGAAAAATATTTGTTAAGAGTGATACACTTCCTGGTTTTGATTCTGAGTATTTTAATGAAGAACTTGGTGTTGATTTTGTTGTACGAGCAAGTATAAATAAGTCATCTGTAATGTTGCACTTTGTGCATTTATGTTCTGTAATATTTTTATAGATCAATAAATGTCTAAGCCTCAGAAGTTTCTTTTAACAAGCTTGTCATTTGCTGGGATGTTAATTCTTATCCCAGCAAATGACACACCATCAACTCTATGTCTTTCCTTGGATATAAACTGCTGTTGAAATGGTCTGAGAAGCTGCTGTGGCATTCACAACTTAACAAGCATTTTTACTGCAAATTGAAATTAAATATTTATAAGTAGATGCGATGTTAATAAGCTAAGAACACCCAAAAGAGCTCAATAAAATATTGGTTTTAACATTTTTAGATTGATTAAGAGAAAAGCATATGTTGTTGATTACTAATTACCATCAAAGTGTAAAAAACTTCCCTTTGTGTATTTTACGGACTGTAAATGTTTCTTTCTTGGCTCAGAGTGTTCCAACAGGCTGCCAACATTTTTAAATCCAGATTTCTCCCCACTGGACAGAGGTTGAAAAGAATGCAACTAATATCAGCTGAAACATGACCAACAGCTATCTGATCCAAAAATGTCAGTGTCAACAACTGGAACGCTTACATAATAATTTATTGTAATATGATCAAATTAATATATTCACAGACAGAGTTCCTAATAATACTACATATTGTTTAGTGAAAATGTATTAAAGTTATTTAATTCTATTTATTTAGATTCTGATACATAGAAAGATATAATGAACGCATTTTAGCTTCCACACCATGATTCTCCATGTATTTTAAAACCTGAAATATTTCCAAATAACTGAATTTGTTTCCTTTGTAAGATAGGGAAAAGTTGAGTAGTCTTCTTTCAGCCAGCTGTCCAGCCATGTGTGGTTCAATGTAGGGGGCAGAAGAAGAAAACTCCTTTACTGACTCCTTCTCAAGGGATCTAATTAAAAAGATCAACTAGTATTATTTTGAATAAGTATTTTGGTGGTTTTCGAAACCTTAATTTTTAAACGATGGCACATGTCAATACTGATCACCAGCCTGATTCATGTTCTTTACACACTGCCCCTTTTATTGATTATTGAAGATAGCCCGTCCAAAGGACTGGGCAGAAATGCCAAATGAATGAATGGCAGAGAAAACAACTTTCTTACTCATTTTACTATTCACTTATATTTTTCTCTAATTTGCAACAGGTTGCTTCATGTGGTTTTTTGCTTCCCTCTGCTGTTGAACTGGTCAAACCAACTGGAAGATATTCATGACATTAAACAAATTCATTGGTTCTGATGCATATTTGACAATTAAATAATAAGAATATATATTTTAGCTAAAAACCTATCTGTTACCAGTATTTATAAAAGTGGGTTAACGTATTAAAAGTCACTAATTACTGTTTTGAACCAACTGATATTTTTAATAGTTACATTCGTCAGCGCTGTGACACACTTGGCTTTTAAAGTATAGTGAAAACATAGTGTAATTTTAAATAAATATGCAATAATCAAGGAAATATACAAAAATACTACGTGAAAACTCTCTTTCACTAACTCTGTCCCTCTCTCTCTCTGTCTGACTTTCTCTCTTGCTTTCTCTCTCGCTCCCTTCTTTTCTCTGTCTCATACACACACACGCACACAGTGCAATATAAATTGCTATTATTGCTTCTGTTGGTCAGACAGTTGTAAAAAGTTGTCAAGTAGCCAATTATAGTAAGTCAAATTGGACTTGATGTGTGTGTGTCAATATGTGTGAATGCCCATGTGTCCGGACAGGAAGTTGTGGTGACTGGTTTGAGGTCAGTGGTAGGAAAGAATGGGAACTATGCTGCTGCTGAGACAACGGCTGGTCACAGCACAAGCTTTGGGTTTCCGGACATGCTGCAGCCCCAAACCACATCCCACCATTACCCCCTCAACCCCTCCATACCTGGTGAGCGTGCACTACTGATCCTTTTACAGCAATTCAGAGTGGCACTTTTTCTCCCCTTTTTGTGCAGTTTTACTTCACCTCGTTCTCCTTTTCATCCGTGTCACATCCCAACACTCAGCTTCTTTCAGTGGAATTATACAAAATGTTTCCTCACTAAATGCTGCCCCACCCTTCCCTTTAAACATTAAACACTGCACAACATTGTGACCACAGGAACTCAAGTGTCGTATCCCGGTTCTGTTTGCTAGCTTGAGTTATCCCACATTCCACTCAAAAAGATGTGGGTCTATAAAGATTCACTAAAAATCCTCAGAATATGTCTTTTTATATTTTCTTTTTGCAGAAGACTTACAATGTTACTTTAAAGGCAACCTAACCTGAGCCATGGTGCTTCTGACACTGTTTTGGGCCTTAGTCGCCTTATTTTCTTGAGCCAAAGGAAAGCTTTATGCTGTTTTCTCTTACAATCTAAAATAAAAGGTGAGCTCTACAAAAAAGCCAACACACAAATTTGATGAAAAGTATCGCAACCTATAAATTTTTTTTATGTTTTGTAATATTACAACCACCTTGTTAAAGATATTTAATTTTGATTTTGTGATCAATTTTATTTAAAATTAAGAATCTAAAAAGTGTGGTAGTCACTTCAGATTCTCATTCAGTAACATTTATTCTCATAAAACCGTGCATGTAGCTTGATGTCAGGATCAATACAGATTTTTTGTGAAGGCCTCTGAGGTTTATTAGACAGAATTAGTGAATAAGCAGCATCAGGAAGTCCAAGGAACACATGAGACAAGTTAGAAATAGAGTTATTCCTAACTTTAAAATAAGGTTGGGGAAATAGAATCGTTTTTTTAGCTTTGCACATTTCACAGTGCACTCTTCCAGCCACCATATGAAATTAGAAAGAATAAGCTACAAATCTATCAAGACATGTCAGGCATTTGAGCTGACTGGACTGACAATGAAACCTATGGTAACTCTGGAGGAGATGTCTGCACCTTTATTGTTGTGTGCTTTATATTCATAACCTTTATGTTCAAATGGACAAATAAAAGCCATTGTGTAAAGTCAGCCACATAAAATCTTGTTTAAAGTTTTCCACAAGTGATGCAGGGAATACAGCAAATACATGGTAAGAAGATGCTCTGATCGGATTAAATCAAAATTTAACTTTCTAGATTATAAACAAACTTAAAACTAACACAGATCATCACCCTGCATCCCCACAATGAAACATGGTGGTGGTTGCATCATGCTGATGAAATGATTTTCTCTAGCAGGGATGAGGGAACTAGTCAGAATTCATGGGAAAATGGATAGAGTGCAGAATAATTTAAGACCTGGTAGATTTATAAGATCTACCAGCATGACAATATCCAGCCACATGCAACTGGAGTTATTGGGGTGATATAAAAAGTTATTAATGTTAGAGTGGCCCAGTCACAGACTCCCACTCATGCAATGTGAAAATCAAATTTTAATTTGATGTTTCCAGATACACTTCATCTAATTTGACTGGGTATGAGCTGTTCTCAAAAATGTAAAAGCATTTTCAGTAAATTTGTCAAGACGGACAAAACTGGTAAATACAAAACCCAAGGTCTTGCAGCTGCAGCAGTGAAACTTGGATCCACTAAGTGTTGACTCAGGAGGCTGAAAGAATTCCATGCTTTTTTATGTGTTAAAAGAATCTGGAAACTTCAAAATTATGAGCAAATTCATTTTCATGTATCTCACACACTACCAATGAAAATACATCTAGGTTTGTGGTTTTGATTTGACAAAATATCTAAGATCAAATGGTTTTGTTTTATTCCTTTCTTTCTTTCTTTTTTTCTTACTTTCTTTGCTTTTTTTTCTTTCTTTCTTTCATTCTTTTTTTTACCCTTTTCTCTCCTGTTCAAAAAGAACGGTCAACAAACAGATGATGCTTGTGCTTTATTTCAGACTAGTAATTGCTCGAATTCGTGTGGAGTTTGAGTTTTTTAAGATGACAAAGAATATTGATGTCTTTATAAGCAAGTGGGGTATCAATGATGTTTTGTGTTCGTTGGATGAGGCATCTTTAGTTTTTCCTTTTTGATTTTGTATTAATGTTTGTTTGTTTGACACAAGGAGTGTGAAATAAAGGTAATTTTAAACTCAAAACTCTCTCTCTCTCTCTATTTATTTATTATTTATTTATTTATACATTTTCAAAAGTTAGTATGTTTTTGTGGATAAAATAAGAATCCAAACAGTGCATAGCTAAACCAAGGGAAAATCAAATCACTACATTAATGTAACACCAGTAGATGTCAGTCTTGCCAAAGAAAAGTCTTCAGGATAAAACATTAATCATGCAGAACAATTAAGAACGTCATATAAACTTATGATAAAATCAGTATTGGAGGAGTATTGAATTATTTTGTTATTGCCAATAATATTATTCTCTATTGTGGTGTTGTATTCACTTAAAAATCATATAAAAACTTTGTCAATTGAAAAATGGAAAAGAAATGGTATTCTTATTTTGTTGTGCTATCATTGTCCTGATAAGGACTATGTGGTGTTTCAAATTCTTACAATTTACATAATTATTATTTGTTTTGTTTTTATAAAAAGACGTGCTTTACATTGCTCGAGTAAATGAATACAGGATAACTGAACCATTTTCTTTTTGACATAATTCCAAATTATGAGTGACTTCTTTATTCTTATGCTCTGTATTTCTTATATTTTTATTCATTATTTTAAATCCAATTTGGAACTTCTAGGGCTTTTTCTGTAGTGCGCATGCGCATTGCCAGCTCAGCTGACAGCAGCAGCAATAACAGCAGGAGTCAGATGATCATGGCAGACTCTGGAAGTAGCGACGAGGTAGCTGTGATTTGCAACACCGACATCACTTCAACGGAGTCGGAGAACAACATAATAAACACGGTTGTATTTTGTTTTATTCTTTTTAAACTAACAGAGATTTCTTTCTTTTTTTTTTTTTTTTTTTAAAGCGACCTCAAGTTATCCCGAGAGAAAACACTCCCAGTATGGCCTAAACTAGCCGAATTATGCTTAGCAGCGGATACTTTTCCATTGGGTTTTCAATGAAGAATTTACGGTTTTATGGAAGGTTTAATTCAGCGGTAATTTCAACCTTTGTATCTGCTTGTTGATGTTAGAAAAATACGCTTTAAGTACGTGTGCTCAGAAAGTTCAATAACTTTTTAAACTTTGCTCTCTGTTAGCTTGCCAGTTAGCAGCCGAAACAGGAAGTTTTGTTTACTTTGAATGAGCTTTATATTCATCCAGGTGACTCGTATGCACCGCGATTTGTTTGCATATCGTAAACTAAATGACAAGTTGTAGTTTTTTTTTTTTCTTCCTGCTCATTTGACTGTTGTATATATTTGTACTGTGTTTTGCTTAAAAGGCTTACAATGTCACAGCTTTTTGCTCACCTGGACTTGCATTGCTGTGCCTCTGCTGCTCTTGCTCATGTTTCTGATTCATATTTCCGGTGTTAGATGGTGGAGAGAGGCACGGCTCTGCTGAAGAAAATGGAGATAAGCGTGGCAGAGGCAGATAAGAGGACAGGAAAGAACACGGTTAACATGCAAGAAACTTACACTGTCTACCTCATAGAAACACGGTAGGCTATGAACTGGTGGATATCTGATCATATCTGCTCATGCTTTCTTCAGTTAACCAATGTGCCAGAAGCATTTCATTCAAACGGCTTCAAAACGGGGATGTGGATAAACACAGTGGGTTGACTCCTACCACATTTATTGGCATAATACACTCACAGTAACACACTTTTGCAATGGAGTAGAAAACCATTAACCCACTCAACAGATTTCTTACCTTTTTATCACACTTGCTTGAAAATCATCAATCAGATTTGAATACCGGACAAAAGTGACTTGATTAAATAGAAAATGTAGTTTTGAAATGAGAAACTTATTCGTTTATTAAGGGAGAATACTGTCCAGATTAGCCTAGATTGGCAGCAACAACAGCAATCAAGCATTTTTGATAACTGGCAAGAAGTCTTATGTGTATGTGAAGGAATTTTGGCCCACTTGTCTTTGCAGGATTGTTTTTTGCAGGAGAGTTTTTCAGCATGGATGGCCTGTTTAAGATCACTTCAATCAGATTTAAGTTTAGACTTTGACTAGACTTCAAAACATTAATTTCTACAATCTAGTCAGGCGTGAACTTGTTGGTGTGATTTGGATCATTGTCCTTGTGCATAAGCCAAGTGTCCATGAGCTGACGGTCAAAAACTCAAGGACATTTTCCCTCAGGGCTTTCTGGTAGAAATCATTCATTCAGTTAATTCCACCAATTACATCACATTTTCCAGATAAAATAGGATTCACACAATCCAAGAAGTTCCACTTTTCTCCCATAATTGTTTCTGAAGTCCTGAAGATTAAGATGCATTTGGCAGAACTGAGACAGGCCAACCTTTATAAGTGATTTTATCCTTTAAGTATCCCATCAATGCCATTTCTTGGCCAGCCTCTGCCTAGTTGTGCAGTAATGAACACTGCTGCTGACTAATGAGGCCTGCAGTGTTTTAGATGATGAACCAGCAAATTCATGTCTTATTTCTTTTCTCTTTTCTATCTTTCTTCCCACCAAAAACTGGACGACAAAAGTCTTCAGTCTAGTGCTTTGGTCTCAAAGTTTATAGAGACTTCATAGTTCCTTTTATTTGCTGTTTCTTTTCTGTTTTGTTTATTTATTTTGGATATTTAAAATGTCTTCCAGTTCCAGTGTTAAATGTTCACTAGAATTTAAAGTTTATTGATCTTTGGGAATGACCTCATCAGAATGAGCAACTTGTAAACGTATAAAGTCTAATTAAAGTGGGAAGAGCTGTTGTACAGTGGACTCTTGTCTTAAGCTGGGTTAATTCACTTACTAGAAAAGCATTAGAAGTGCTCTGTTTGTTGTGTGCTATTAAGAACTAAAATTACCATTCCACACAGAACTGAAATATGCAAATCAGATGCATTGACAGCGGTGGTTTTTGACCATATATTTTTTACAGTCCTTACAAATACTGTAGTTCTTTTTTGATAACTACAGATTCAGTATCAGTAAAGCATGTATGCTTTTTCATATATGTATAAAATACATGTTATACATGCACTTAAAACATTAGGGGGAAATATCTTTTTTTTCCTTTTTTGCTGTTTAATCCCATTTGTTTTCCTGCGTGAAGGCCGGCTGAATCAGTCTCAGAAGGAGGTACACCTGCTGCACCTGACACTTTGTGGAGACGCTACAGTGAGTTTGAGCTTCTCAGAACATATCTCCTGGTCACATATCCCTATATCATCGTCCCTCCACTGCCAGAGAAAAGGGTGAGTGAGACTGAAGTGATGGTAGAACTATGTACTACTAATTAAACCAGTTTCATAGTATGGAAATGGTTGGATCTGTGTTTCTACCTTTACTATTTTTGACTGTGTCTCTTGCAGGCAGAGTTTGTGTGGCACAAGCTTTCAGCAGATAACCTCGACCCAGATTTTGTAGAGCGGCGAAGGGTTGGTCTGGAAAACTTCCTGCTGCGTCTTGCATCACATCCTGTCCTGTCAAACGATAACATTTTCTTCCTCTTTCTCACAGAGGTTTGTAACCAAATATACAACTCATAATGACCCTTTCTTATTCCACTGTTGCTTAACGTCTTGAACATTTGTAGCAAATCTAAAACCTGAGGTAGAAAAGTGATGCAAACATTGCTTTGTGACTCAGGTCAATTGTGAAAAACAGAATTTTAGCTGAAGATAATTTGGCCCTGAGCTGTCAGGCTATAAGGTTTACATTTAGCAGTTTTCATGTAACTCGTCTGCTAATTTTATGTTGTATTATTTTGAAAGGATAAATGATACACAGGTACATTTATCATGTGTATCATTTACACAGGATATACTTATACAGAGTAAGTATACTCTATCTAAAAGGTCACAGCTTGTGGTCTTTTGGTTTTTTCAGTCACTTTCAACTTTTATTTTTTGAAGTGATACAGTCGACCTTTGACTCTTTCTCTCTGCCTACCCTGTGTTCTTTGAATGTCCTTAGGAGAAGGGATGGAGGGAAGCAGTCCTGGAGACTGGTTTCCAAGACAAGGTTGGATCAAGTTAATGTGGTTGAATGCATTTGCTTAATGTTAGTTGTAGTGTCAGTTTTGTCTTATGATATTAAATCTCATCAAATCTGTAGATTTTCTGTTTGTCTTATATATTAACAGAACAAAGTATTTTTTCATTTCCAAAAGGCGGACTCCAGATTAAAGTCATTAAGTGCCATGTTCAGAGTCAAGAATCCTGACAAGTAGGTGGAAAACTGTTTATTAATTAACTGAAATAGAAACTATCTTACAAAATAGGCTAAACCAGATCACAAAGCTACGCATCACACCTCTGTCTAAAGAAATTCAAGAACAGAAAAGAAAGAGACACCTATCAGCCTAGAAATTGTTGTTTCTTATTAAAAGAATTTGAACTTCAACAAATCACTGTGTTTTCTGGAGCTAAGCTTACACTTTTATTTTAAACAAAGTCCATGAGGACTGCAGCAAAATCAGTTGCAAGATAAAGAATGGTTTTAAAAAGTGATTCATTACGCATTTACTTGATATTCGCATCGTTAAACTAGAGTTTAGCATAAACTGCAAAACAAATGATGACTTGTCATGCTTTTAGGCGATTCACAGCTTTGAAACACTACAGTGAGGATTTGAGCACCGTCATCTCTCAGTTACTCAGGATAAGAGCAGTAAGTTTGGACATGCTGTAGATAATCAAATACTCATACGTGGCTTATATTTTGTTTTTATAGATCTATGTTTGTAATTTAATGTTTGTGAATATTTTTTAACATAAACTGGCATTCAGTTTTTTAATTTCTGTACATAATCTGCCATTAGCCTTCTAGCTTTTGGAGCAATACTCACATGTAATTAGGCACCATGAAACATTTTCAGTGAATATTCTGACATTAATTGGAATGTAACTTTAAATCCTGAAATTAATAGTACACCTAAGGTAATTAAAACAAAAAAAAAACAAACATGTTGCTGTTTGTTATTCCAGCGAGTTGCAGACAGACTCTATGGGGTTTATAAAGTTCATGGCAACTACGGCAGAGTTTTCAGGTAAGAAACTATTGTCTATGGCATTTTTTTTCTAAATTGAACAATTACATTAAAAGGTTTTGATGTTGTAAATATTTTACATTCTTATTAAAAATTACCTTTGTCAGTAATGTTTTCCTTTAAGTGCCATTTTAATCCTTTTAAAGGTAGTTACTAAACCAAGCATGTAGCTGTAGAGCAATATATGAGAATATAGAGAAAAAAAAAATAATTATTTAAAACTGATATTGCTTCAACAAAATAAAGAGACCTGTTGTGGTAAATCCGTGCTCAAAACTTTGTTTTCCAGTGAGTGGAGTGCTATAGAAAAAGAAATGGGAGATGGATTGCAGAGTGCTGGCCACCACATGGATACGTGAGTAGCAGACTGGGACTTTCTAACTTTTACCTTTCTAGTAAAACTTGATTATTTTATCAAGGTTACAGATTAGCACTGTGTACACACACACAGTGATACAACATATCTTGTTTTAGCTTATCTCTACATAAATACCTTTTTGTGTTTGTGTTTAGGTATGCTGCATCAATAGATGACATTCTTGAAGAAGAAGAGCACTATGCAGACCAGCTGAAGGAATACCTCTTCTACACGGAAGCTGTCAGGTAAATTACTGTAAAAGATCATCAACAGCCATAAAAACTTAAAATGTGACCCTCCATTTTGCTTCAGAGTCCCCTAACTGATGCCTTAAAAAAATCAAACAGCCTTATAAATCAGTACTGTTTTTTTTGTTGTTGTTTGTTAATAAATGGTTTGGTTTTGTTCCTGAAATGTTTGTTTTCAGCTAGAACTACTTGAATGTGCAAAGTGTTAATCATAATACAGGGAAAATCAAAAGAACAAATATTAGTTGGCATTTGCCACACATAGTTTGAGTTGTAATTTTTATAATGGTAAAAAAAAAACATGCTGCTTTTTGAAATGCTTACTTCATATTTTAAAATATGTTTAATAAAATATGCAAACAGTCCATAAGTCTGTTTATCTGTGTAACAAATATTCAACATTTCAAGAAGGCTTCTTTTAACTCAAAGTATCCTTAAAAATTAATGATTACTCAAGAGTGCTACAGTTATTTTTGGACATATATCACTGAGCTGTGTTGGTTATGTAAGACATAATAGAAAATCAAACTCCTCTTACCACTTTTAAGGCTTGACATAATGCAAATACTGTGAGCCGGTGGGTATTCTGCCTTTCAGTTGGCTTGACGGTTTAGCCTCATCTACCAGTTGGCTGTTTGGTTTACCTAACTCTCACATTTTGTCCCGTTTATCAGCAGATTTCTGTTTGCCTTTATTTTGTTTTTAAGGATGAATTAAAAATATGTGGGTAGCAGCTTATGGCACAGTTGAGCAGCTGGTGCTGCTGTCGCACAGTTCCCAAGCCACAACAAATTGTAAGCAATAATGCAAATCCTCTAGGAGCCTTTTACTGTGTTCCTGTTGGGAACAGCTGCAACTCTGCCATCCTGTCAGAACATCTGACTGTTAATTTAGCTGCATTAAAAATATATGTCCTTTATTCTAATCCTTATGTTTACATTAGGTATTTTAAGGAATAGCATTGACTGGAACAAAAATTAATTCCAAGTTACTTTTTACATTTAAAAGAAAATTGTATGTTTTAGGTCAGTCTGTAGAAAACATGAGTTGATCCAGTATGAGCTGGAGATGGCAGCACAGGACCTCTCCTACAAGAAGCAACAGAAGGAAGAGCTGGAGACCGGGGTAACAACAACAACTTCTTTCTCACTCATTTGTACCAAATAAAAACATATGTCCAATTCAAAATACACCAATAAGGCTTTGGTGTGGTTCATATAAACATTAACCAGTGATTAATTAATTTATTTATTTTGTACCTAAAGTTTGGAATAGTTGTGCAATTAGCCATGTGTTGACTCTTCTTTCACTTTACACGGTTCTTTCTTTTCTTGTGTGTGCATGCAGACGGTGCGAATTTTTTCTTTGAAGGGAATGACCAGTAAATTATTTGGTCAAGAGACTCAGGAGCAGAGGGAGAGCAAGGTGGCAGCCCTGGAACAGAGTATCCAAGAGGGAGAGGAAGCTCTGAAGGAGAAGAACACGGAGTCCCAGTAAAGCCTTCCTTCATGCTTAAACTTTCTAAAGTTGCAGTTCATATGAAACAGCCTTTTAAGTTAAGCTTGGTGAATAATTGAGTAATACCAAGGCTTTAGGAGTATTTGTCCCTTTTCAGATTACATTTGTTTTTACTTTTTTAGTCTAATTTAAATGATTCATACCAACAAGCAATCGTTCTCGGGTTCATTTCATTCCTGTCTTGATTGCCTGACTTGTAGAATTAAAAACAACCATCTGTTTAAATAGAACCTGTCTTACTATATGATAAAGTGAAAGAGCTCAGTAACGCATGATATTCCTACCTAAAGAAATTCAAGAACCCGCCAAAAACCCTGGGGCTTATTAAGCAATAACAGCAGTGCATGTACTAATTGGGAGATTGCATAACTCGGACCGCAGGTATTTCCGTTCATTTTCATGGCGAGCTGGAAAACGCTGTTCCTCCATTCATTGTCAGTTTGGGGGGGGGGGGGGGCGATAGAACTTCTGATTCATTTTAATGACTGGAATGAAAATATGCTCTTGGAATTGAATTAATGCACTTCTGCATAGGCAGCTCACTTTTTAGGGTACATGTTAACTATGAATCCAGAACAGAAAGACGATGCACATTTCTGTGTATTGCTGAGAAAATGGGCATCGTGATGTTGAGTATTGCAAGTTATTCAGTTGTTGTGCAGACATCTAGATTTGTGTTTTATGCATTTAATGGTTTTTATTGTGCATATCTTTCAGTCAATGTTTAATGGGGAAATTCTTGATAACAGGCAGTCAGCGTGAGACAAAAACAAAGACTTTTAAGCTCTTGTGAGTCATTATTTGAGTTTCTTCTTAATGCAGGACTGAGTCCACAATTCCTGTCTTTTCTTTTCGACAGTTGACACGGTTACCTGCCATGCTGTGTCTGCTTAGAAGCTTGTCCCTGCCAAACAAACCCTGCTGAGTGTTGCTTTCAGCCCTCTAGTCGATAATGCATTTCTATGATGTTGCACAGCTGCCTGTCTAGTCAGTGGTTTCATATACAAAAGCCACCTGCGTGAATACAAAAAAAGAGGAAGTAGCACAGGACTAACTGAAGAGCATACAAAATCACCCATTGTTAGTTTCCTCTTCCTCTCACTTATCCTCGGTTGTTTTTCTTCCTGACAGACAGACTGATAATAGGTTGTGTTTGTGTCGTCAGAGAGTTTGTGGAGAAAGCATGGAAAGACATTGAGCTGTTCAAGGAGCAGAAGGAAAAAGACTTGCGTGAGGCGTTGATCAGCTATGCCATCATGCAGATCAGCATGTGTAAAAAGGTATACTTCTGATATTTTTCCCAATAAATTCTCTATGTATTTAGTAGTTTAGATTATTTGGCATTCTTATTCCAGTTTTTTTTTTCTGTATAATCTTCATAATTCAAACATTCTCATTTTCTGCCACCTTTTTGCTTTTTCAGGGAATACAAGTGTGGTCCAATGCCAAAGAGTGCTTCAATAAAATGTGAGCCTTCTCAATGGCCAATCAACCACTGCACCAAAAAAAAAAAAATCACCCTTCGGCAGGTCATTATTTCATCTCACTGAGACAGGCTGAGACCGCAAACACTGCCTCCTTTTTGCTTTCAATGTTACTGATATTATTTCTCTCAACTCCTCCTGTCTCGTTGATTTATTTACTTGAAAACAGCCCATGGAGTTAAAGACATGTATTGAATTGAATCACCTTTTATGAATGCCTGTGTCTTAACTATACGTCAGCAGGCAATCAAGACTTTATTCTCCCATCTTGAGCATGACCAATAAGAAAGTTCGGTACAAACTGTTTAAAATTCTAAAATCAGTGTGCTTTATTTTTTTTTCTTTCTAAATAAATGGATTTCGCAGCCAATTTCTTCAAGTCTAATCATGAGAAGGTTCCTGTTATATGTAACTCAAATTAGTGTTGCCTTCTGTGGAGAATTCTTCAATATTTAAAAAAACTGACTGTAAGTGCATGAATTTGGGGTGAATGCTTGCACCACCGCTAAACAGCTTCAAGTTATTTTTGTTGTGGTTTTTTTTTTTTTTTTTCTCATTTGACTTTTTTTTGCTTTACATAAAACCTTCAAAAACAATTTAAAGCTGTTGTTAAACTTTAAATTTCAACAACAGTTTTCTGTAATGCCCAGAAGTTCGGTGACCCGCCAAAGACATATATATATATATATATTTTTTTTTAAGCACTTTCTGCCTCACACTACAGACTCAGAAAACCACTACATCCCCAGATTCCTTTTAGTCTGGTTTTTCATGTTATACTAGACTTGGTATATATGGTACTGTTAATTGAAAGTTGACCAATATTGTGACGACCAAGTGCTTTTAAGGTACAGCTGGCTGGTGGATAATATAAGACTGATTGACTGCTTTTCTAAAAGAAAGGAGCTAGGAGTATGTTCAGCCAAAGGTACAACCTAAAAGTCAATTCTGAGTGTATACTACCTTGCATACCTTGTTAGCCTGTGCAAAAAGCAGGACATATGTGAGTTCAAAACTCTGCCTTTTCTGCCTTAACAAATCAAGTGGTGTTTTAAAAGGAATGGCCAAGAAAACCTGTCAATGTGCCTCATCAATTTTTTCCTCTGATGTGACCAAAAGAAATGGTAACTCATTAATTTCATCTTCACGATTTGATATTTTATTAACTCATTAGATACATAAATAACTATTTCATCACAACAGTTGAGAGGTGAAATTTGGTGCCAAATGGCTCTGACGCCTGAATGTTGTGCTGAGAATTGCTGCAAATCTTTTTTTTTTTTTTTTTTTCAGGATGTACCGTTTACTGATATGTTCTCAAGCTAAGGCATTATGTTTGTTTTATCGTAAATGAGTCAAATGTAATTATTGTACTAAAACTAATTAAAAACATAATTTTGATTTGTTTCATTTTTCCCCAATATTCAGCATTTGTAACATGAATCTGCTAGTTTTACATATCTTGATCTCTATTATTTGACCTATTGTGCTTAAAATCTGACTTTAACTGGACAACATATAAAGGACTGTCTTTTGAATGTCATTTGGATAACCACAAACAGGCGTCCCCTGTTGTTTGCGTTTTGCCTCCACACCTGCTGGTAATAGGAAAATCACCTGGGTGTGTTCCTGTTTACATTCAAAATATGTGATGGTGGATTGATAAGAGTTTTCTTTGTATACTAGTTATTTTCCATCTAATTTAACCAAAAGTTTAAGTATCCTCTCTATTCCAAAAATAAAAATCTTGTTTACCAAAACAATTTTTTGTACTAAAATGAAAACAAGCCATTGTTTTCATTTTATGTAAACAATGGCTTGCACTATTATGATTTATGATGAGTTAAAAATCTTTTAAATGTGTTAAATGTTTGCAATTGGTTCTGCAATGCCACGGAGAGAAACTTTGGAGTAGGTTGGAGCCAATAGAAAACAGCTAAATGGCGCCACCTTCCGTTTCAAAATTAGGCCAGAAAGCATCTCAAAAAAGGTGGAGTAAAATGCTTGATGTTCTACTTGTTCTGCCTGTGAAAATATATGCATTATGTTGAAATACACCAGAAGTCTTGCATTCAGATATATTTTTGGCTATTCCTAGAAACATGTTTTTTATTTTTTAAATTTATTTATTTATTTATTTTTTTTTTTTTCAAAAAATATAAAGGGTCTTTGGGTTGCAAGAAATACCCAAATATTTGAGTCAAAATAATAATGAAGTCCATTGCAATTTTAGTATTTAGATTTGAATGTGATACCGTTTCTTTTCTTTTATATCATTATCAAGGTCTTAAAATGTGCCATACTATTATACCTTTTGTTTTAAGGAATCTTAAGGCATAGCCTGACGAGTGGAAAACATTGAGAGCTTTGTAGGATTAAAAGTAATCAAAGTCCTGATGGAAAACAAAATCTCCATCTCCATTAAGCGCATCATCAGAAGGATATATAAATGGCTCCAATCGCACATTACACTGACATTTTAACACAGTGGACCAACAGAAGATGAGACTGCTTCCTAGATCATCACTGTCTACGGAAGCTTTACATTCCAGCAATTGGTTTTGTTGCCTCCCAGAAAGTTTAAGAGTTTGATTCTTAAAAAAAAGAACTTAAGTCCATGAGAATCTATCCTCTCATTTTCTCCACAGCCAAGGTAAGACCTTACTGACATCCCTGGTTGTAGTCTGTGTCCTGAATACATATCTATGTTTGGAGGCTCTTGAAGCCAAATCCACTCCTGAATCTGCCAAGCTCTTGAGTGAACAACGCTTGTAAACCTTTTTCTACCACATTTTTTTCCCACTCTGGGTGGGGAAGATGATTCATACCCAGTTAATATGTTTAGACAGTTAATATGTTTAGATTGAAAATGCTGAAAACGGCGCGTCACAAGCAGTGACCTTTTATGCCTTGTCAGCAGTCTTCTCCAAGATGCTTCAGGACTTCTAAAGTTATGTATTACAAAACTTTTTAAAATATGATTGTATGCGACATTCGATTCTGAAGATATATGGACAAATTTAACAGTAATAAATACTTTCATTTGTCACTGTGTGTTTTTTTTAATGAACTTAAATTCACTTTCCAATTATATTACAATAGAAGTGTATGAGCAGTGAAATTAAAAAACTTACCCTTTTTTGATATATATTCCTTACTAAAGCAACACAGATCCACATTCAGTGGCTGTATTTTAAACTCATGTAGTAAGAGTCATGCTTTTAAATATGTTTGTAAATTGATTTGTGAACATTACAAAAATATCTCAATCCAACTGTAACGTTTTGGAGAGTTTTTTTTTTTTTTTTTGTATTTTAGGAGTAGTTTTACTGCACTGTTCTATTTACTTTTACTTACGTAAATAAGTACCACTACTCTTATTTGAGTAAATTGTCTGGTTACTCAACTACAAGTAACTTTACTGAAAGAAGATCAAACATGCGTTAACCAAAAGTTTAAGGCACAGACACACCCCGAGTTTATGTTAAAGTGAGACTTATTATTTTTATACAAGTGTCTTACACAAGCTTCATTAGTCTAATGTTATTTTCTATTTGCTGAGACTGATGTGCCTCTTGGTGCTAGCCAGCCCATGACTATCCTACTTTATGGGAGTTAAAGTAGGATAGACATGGGACAAACAGGAGTCTGGGGAGGCTATGCCTTGTGATTTGCACAAAATATTAAATATTGGCTATTTAAACGTGTTTAAGCATGTTGCATGTTAAGTATAGCCTACCTCTAGTTATGAGTGTTTTAAGTTTCCAGGGTAGGAAATGCGTGAGTACGACATGGACAAGTAAGTAAAGGTTGTACGAGAAATATTTATGTATGTCCTTAGTTCCGATGGTTATAATGACGAGAAGGTGATTCACAAAACAGATTTCATTGGGGAAAACCGGAATAAAAACAAATACTTGTTGATTAGTCACACTATTGGCATTTATGGTGCCGAAACAAATTAAATCACGGATCAATTCGTGTTACCACAGCAACAGCCTTGCCCGCCGGTATTTGGAAGACCCGCCCACTTCAATGAAGACCTAACCCTCTCTCCTCCAATCCAGACAAAAGACGGCTGCAGATCCTCGGCGGCGCGCACTGAGCCAGAGCATCGGGAGCACCTTCCAGGGGAGCACGGCGGGACTCATTCGAAAACGCAGGAACGCACAGCAGGCACGCCGACAGGACAGACACGCCCTCCAAATCTACCTGAAAACCTCCGAGCCGGCTAATTGACCTTGGCAAAGGACACAGGCAGGGAAAGTGAGCCCCCATTTATCCGTAAAGGCAGAACAGCGCGTTCCCATGATGTCATACCTGTGGATTCTGCTATTAGGGAGCCTGCTGGCCTCACACGCCAAAGCGCAAGGTAATGATTCATGTTCAATTAGTTAATGTACTGAGGCTCTAATTTTGTGCATATGTTCTGTCTATCTATCTATCTATCTATCTATCTATCTATCTATCTATCTATCTATCTATCTATCTATCTATCTATCTATCTAT
>CAEGAE010032959.1:0-65272 GCA_903067095.1 Girardinus metallicus | reverse complement strand
TTGGGTAAGGGGTCAGGATCAAGGGTTTTGTTCTTTCGGACATCATGGAGTACAAAAATAAGATTCAAAGTGTAGTATGAAGTTGAAAATTTTCAATGATTAGGTGTTGGCCTTAGGGTTAGGGGTTAGGGCTAGGGTTAGGGTTTAGGGTTTAGGGTTTGGATAAGGGGTCAGGGTCAAGGGTTTTGTTATTTTGGACATCAGAAAGTACAAAAATAAGATTCAACGCATCGTATGGTGTCGAAAATTTTCAATAGCTAGGCGTTGGCCTTAGGGTTAGGGTTTAGGGTTAGGGTATAAGGTTTAGGGTTTGGGTAAGGGGTTAGGGTTAAGGGTTTGGTATTTTCGGACATCATAACGTACAAAAATAAGATTCAACGCATCGTATGGTGTCGAAAATATTCAATAGCTAGGCGTTGGCCTTAGGGTTAGGTTTTAGGGTTAGGGTATAAGGTTTAGGGTTAGGGTAAGATTTAGGGTTAGAGTCAGATGAACTTTGTAAAAACTGACTAATTTAAAAGTGATACAAAGATGACAGACTTGGCTTGGAAAACTCAGAAGATCTTAGTTTAATTTTGCAACAAAATAAACTTAAAAATACATTATGAGGAACAAAATTACAAAATAAAATATATATATTCAATATTTTTTTTGACTATGAGGTCACTTGTCTTAGAATTATTAAGTTGAAGCTACCATCATGTTGAATGTGAACTCTCCATGCAACGAGTCTCACAAAGTCCATGGAAATAAAAATCACTCAAACACATAAAAGGCAGTTGTGACAGCACAAAAGACTGCTCAGAATACTGCTGTATGGCTTCAGGAAGGGGGTTGCAGCAGCATCCTCACTGGAACCTGCAGGGCCGCTCCCCACATGGACAGTCTTTGGCCGGGCAAACACTCCGCTTTCACAGAAAGCACAATCTGATCTCTTAGTCTGAGGACAAACGTCTGCTAAATCTTTTTCTTGACATTCTTCCTGGCTCCATTATCGCCTATCCTGCATGCCAGTGTCTTTTGACCGATCATTCACAGTCTCTTATTTTCCCTTTCTTCGATTGGTTGTTTTAAGCGGTCTGTGCCAGCGGCAGTGACAAGTCTGTAGGTGAGAAGAAAACATCTCTCTGATTCTCTGTCACAGTTTGATGTCTTGGGACTCTAACATCTTCGCAAGGGTCTTCTTCACCCGGAGGGCTGTGAGGCGACAAGCTGGGTTGTGAGCCCAGCACTCCGACATCAGTTTCCCCATCTGCCGTAGACACTGAAGACACACATCAATTTAACATTAGAAATACCAGAACAGAAAAACAAATACATGCAATTCTCATCAGGCTACAAATGAATCCAGCACAATTTTTAGTAATGTCTAAAAGGCCTTAAAAGAAATATTTATTTTATGGCAGTACCTACATCTCAATAATAAAATTTAGAGAAAATGGCAACAGGAAAATATCTACTCATTTAATTACTAAAATTAGAACAATAACTTTACAGCTTAAGACAACTAGCAGTATGGCAACATAAGGCTGGTAGAAATCCCAGGGTTATCTGACAACCATGCAACGACAGAAGGATGATAAAAGAAGCAAAAAAAAACTTCAGAAGCTCACTGTTAATACACTGCAGCAATAAAAGATGGTAGAGAACAGCAGTATTCTTTAAAGTGAGAGATTATGAGAACTAAAAGATTAATTTATTTTATAGTCTTTATTCACATCTTTACAAGGGGTGACAATGGTGGAAGGTGATAGCTGTATATCACCTTCTAACGACAAATATTTAATGTTTACGTAAATTGAAAGAACAAAAAAACATCCCTCTCAAAGAAAATGTGATGATTTTGTTACTCTCCAGTTAAAAATAAACATAACTTTTAATAAATATGCTTTATATTAAAGTGAAATCATGCATCTTAAAAAATATATACTTGTTAAAAGGATGATAACACATAAATTCTTATGACGATTATAAACACATTAAACCTAAAACAAAACGTGTAATTCTAAATATTTTCTTGGAACGTGGTCAGCATCTTAAAACTGAGGTACTAACAGTTTGCAGTTTGTTTAACAGACCTTTGTAAGAGTAGGAAGAATAAAGAGTATAGAAACACAGATGGAGGAATAAAAGTTTTACATTACTATTGCTGTAAAAGGTTTTATTTGAGCTAAAAACCACCTTGTGCCTTAATAAAATTAGAGGTTAGGTAAATCTATTTAAATTAAGCAATTTTTTTCTCTTAACTTCCAACATAAAATCTTCCCAAAGCAGAATATACATTTGCATTACTAAATTGGAGGCTGGTAGCTGATAGTAATCAAAAACATAAATAGTACCTCGTCGCTGCTCCAGTGATTTGCAATCGAAGGTCTTTGCTTCTTAATGCAGACCACCTCCCTCATGTCTTCATATGAAGGGTCAGTGGGCACGAGGTCATGATAGGGCAGCTGATGTTCTTCAACAACACCTGTAAAAGTCAATGTCCTCTTTTATCATTTGCAGTAAAACATTGGAATGAATTCTGATGACTAAAGTACGTTTTCTGACCTCCAGAGGTGCAACACCGCACCACTTCCCAAAGAATGAGACCAAAACTGTACATGTCAGCCATGATGAAGGACTGGAAGGTGGTCATGTTCAGGGTCTCGTCCAGCACTTCAGGTGGCATGTAGCGCTTGGTCCCAACTCGTAGGTTAGGAGGGATGTCTACCTCATTGGTGTCACTGAAAGGCACAATGAGAACACAATTATTCTTCAGGATGCACATATTCTGCCTTCTAATAATCTGCATCAAAACAACTCTTCTAGGACCCCAGAAAGGCCTCCCATACCTGTTAAACTTGACAGCAAGCCCCAAGTCGGCGATACAGCAGAAGCCGTTCTTTTTCACCAGGATGTTTTTGCTCTTTAGGTCTCGGTGCGCTATAGCAGGTTTGCCCTGTGTGCCATAGATCTCTGTGTGCAGGTGACAAAGGCCTGAGATGGAGGAATAAGCCAGTTTCAGCAGAGCACTGACATCTAAGGTGTTGGACTTGAGGTAGTCGTACAAAGATCCGTTCTCATGGTAGTCTGTAATCAGGTACAGCTGAGTCCACGAGCCGGTTCCTTTAATGTCAGCTGCGATGAATCCTGCAGATGAGACAGGTTGGATGAAAGGAGGAGGAGCAAACACCAGCAGAAAAACCTCTGGGTTCCGTCGACCTACCCAGTATGTTGTCATGCCTCATCAGGAAGGTCTGATAAATTTCTGTTTCTCTGAACCAGCTTTCCTCCTCAGTTGTGAAGAAGACTTTGACAGCCACTCTCTCGCCTCTCCATTTGCCCATCCACACTTCTCCATATCGGCCTTTTCCGATCTGTTTAACCATCTGAATCTGCTTGGCGATGGTCCGCTGAACCTTTCAATGTAACACAAGCAGTTTCGCTTTCTTCAGCTTCTTCCAAATGGTTTTCATATTTTGTTGAGTTATAACTACAAACCTCTATGTATGTTGTTGGTATTTGTTTTTGTAATAAACTAATACAAAGTAGAATATTTTTAAATCTAAAGCTCCCCCGAGTCAATGCTTTCCTGAATAATACAAAACCTTCTGCAACTACAGCTACAAGTTGTTTAGAGTTTTTCTCTAGAAGATTTTCACATCTAGAAACTCCTGGAGAGAATCTGTGAACATGGGTTTTTATGTCTGCCTTCGGATTCTCACTTGCCTTTAGGTCTGGGCTTTGACTAGACCATTCAACATGTGGATCTGGTTGCACGCATGCCAATGGCAGTTTCTGATACGAGTTATATGGGCAGTTTCCCATTGTGGAATTAGACAGGGGAAGGCAAGAGCATAATTTAAAAAAAATAAAACTTATCTTTCACTTCCACCCAAAACAAGTTTTCAACTGCTTTTAAACATATGCTGTCAAATGTGTTAGATTTACTGTGTGTAAATCTAACACATTTACATAGAGTAAAGCCGGCTAAACCTAAATGTGTGGGATACTTTTCAGACTTTTCTTTGTAAAAGATTTTGAAGATGTGAAGCATGTTTTTGGTGATTCCTATTAGTTGTGTTACAGTTGGAGGTTCTTAAAATTAATATTTTATGAACATTTTATGATGAAATGGTTTGCAAATCATGAAAAACAAGACTTCTTACAACTGGGTTGCATCACCTCTTCTTACAACACCACTTGGGATTTAAATAGACCACTCATTGAAAAGTTCCCTTGTCTTTCTAGATAAGCAAATTTAACCTATGGTTAAACATGCCAAGACATTTCAGGATGCTGTTTTTATTTGATACCAGCAGAGGGAGTCCTGATCCAGACCCGGAGCCGGCGCTGCGGGAGTGCTCTATCAGGTCCTTCAGAGTCTCCCCGGGAGGAATGTAGGTCTCATCCTGCTCCAGGTCGATACTGTAGGGCGGCCGCGATGTCTGTCGCTTATATCTGCCATGGAGAGGGGAAGAAGGACTGGTTTAGCAGGTATAAATGTATTGGTTTATAATGTTCATAAAGGCATTTTGTACCTGAAATAGCAGAGGACGAGAACGACACAAAAGATGCTGCAAACTGTCACCGAAATGAACAGGGCTATGTACTGGATGCTGCTGTCCACATATTCTAAAAGAAAAAACATGAAACAAGAGTTAAAAAAAAAAGTTATTTCTCTCCTTGATTTAAATGAGCATAGAGGAGGGTTGGTAAAATGTTACTGATTAATGGAGGATGACACTCTCTTTTAACTTGAGAATCTTTCTAATTGTGAGTGGCAGCGTCGAGCTGCTCCCCTTTAATTCCCCTCGGTCTTACTCATGAACACCCCGCGCCCCACCATCACCACCACCCTTCCACCTCCCGCACCGTGCTTTCACAGTCCGTTATCGATCACATCCCGTTCCTGAATCCCACGGATCGCGTGTCGCAGTGACATCGCTGCAGAAACCCCAGAGGCCCGAAGTGGCTCCGGAGCTCTGGCCTTTCTGTCTCGCTGCTGTCAATCATAGACACACACACTGAAGAGGCCGCAGATGCTACATGGAAAACAAAAGCTAAAGGACTAAAAACAAGATATACTTAGTTTGACTTACGTTATTTATATCATTGAAAAAATATTGGCAAATACTCCCCGTGTACAGCACAAGAAGAGCAAATTCAACACTTTTATAACACCAATGTTAAAAAATGTCACACAATTTTATTTTTAATATCTTCTTCCATTAGAACTGATGCTGGTTTGCTTCTTGTCTTTCCAAATTTACTGATAAAAAATCTAACTAAATGTAAATAAAACCATGAGCATTTAAATTTGCAGAAGTACTGCTATCTCTTGGACATTCTTTAGCAATTATGCAAAGAAGTATATTTCTTGATTACGTATGTTTTACTTCCTACTTTATGATTATGGGCTACACTTACTGTTTTGATAATTTGTTGTTTTAAAGGCATAAAATGTGAAAGAGTTTGCAGGTTATGAATACTTTTGCAGAACAGTGCATGATCGGCCCTGCCATCATCCCAAAAAAGCATAACACTCTATTTATCTACAGCTGAGCTGAGAAATCAGATGGCCAATATTTGCATTTTACAGAAAATAGAGTCTTGGATGTATTTGCAAAAGCAAAATGTTGAGAGTTTTTGACAAAGGCAGAAAGAGAACGAAGGCGTGTGTTTGTGCGTGTGTTGGCTTGCCATGGAGTGACAGATGGACATATACCTCACATCAGTCCTGAGGCAAGAAACTCAAGCAGGCCTGTCCTTTTCATTACAGAGTAAGAAAACAAGCCAAGTCTGCACTCTCTGCTCCACCTGCCACTCTCTCCTCTGCTTCTCCAGAGCAGCAGGAGCCATTTCCTCTCCAGCAGCACACTGTGGTTAGTAACAGTTTAAACTGGCAGTGTCCGTCACCGACCCAGCGTTGGCCCAATTGAAGCCACTCTAAAAACCTTAGAGTGCGGCAGGCTTCACTGAGATAAACTACCTGATGTGATGAGCGGAGGAAGAGTTGGACGTAGGTTTCTGTTGCAGTAGTCATGATCCGTGCAACACTCGAGAACTCTCCAGGAGCGTGCACCCCAGGTATCCTTTAAAACATAAAAAAATATACATTTTAACTTTATAGCAATTAGTAAGCAAGATGAATATTAGAAATATTTGTGATAAAATAAAAAGCTCAGAGCTGACAGATACAGTACCTTGCAAAAGTCTTACTTTGTCACATTTGGATATTAGTTCATAGTTTATACAAGATTTTCTTTACAAAATGTGTGTCATACATTGTATTTCAGTCAATATTTGGTCACAATTCCAGCTGTAAGCTCTTTAAAGTATGTCTCTACCAGATGAAGACTAATTTATGACCTCCATTATTCTCATTTCTGCCAAGTGGTTCACGCTGAGTCAAATTGCATGAAGAGTTTTTGTTAACAAAAACTTGTAATTCAAGCCACTTTTCAATTGGATGTAGGTTATTGGTGGTGGATAATATAGGTCAAATGGGCAGATGGGTCAACATTAGTAAATTACCTAACAGTGTCTGACGATGAAGGATGCATGATAACAAATATTCTGAAACATACATTCATAAAAACTTACTCTGCACTGAAATTCAGAGCCACCCAGCGCCAAACAACCTGCACTAAACACAGCATGACCCCCCTCCTCTTCCATAACCATGGTGAAGCAGAAACCATTGGTCCTGAAATCAATGCACACAAACCATTACCTGAACAATCATCAATTACAGGTGTATCGTACATTAAATACATAAAAGTTTGATTGATGCATATTATAATTTAATAAGCTGAACTTTTGTTACAAAACTTTATAAATAACATATAAAGGCAAAAGAAGAAGTTTCCTTAAAAATTGTTCTAGTAATATTAACTTCAATTAGATTTTTTAGTAACACTTTATTTGAAGGGGAGACTGACATGAGACTGTCATAAGTATGACATAACACCTGTTATGAACAAAAAAATAGTTCCCATGAATGCTTATGACTGTTATGACTGGTAAATGATACTTTTAATGCAAAGTTGACAATTTTAACGGAACTTTGCATTAAAAGTTTTATTACTTACTAAATAATGCAAAGTTGACACTTTTAATAAACTTTTAATCGAACTTTTAGTTCACCTTTCCATTAAAAAGGTCATTATTTACCAAATGACACTTCATGACAACAGTCAAGCATTTATGAAGAGTCATTCATATTCAAGACATGTGTTATGTCATGTCAGTCTTATGCACACCCCCTTAAAATAAGGTGTTACCACAAAATCTAATTGAAGTTAACATTACTAGAACAATTTTTATGGAAACGTTACAGTCTACTGTTTTTTTTTTTCTAACTTCTTTAATGCGAGGAAGATTTTACAAGATTGAATCAAACATTTTGTGTAAGTCAAGCAATAGTAAAAAAAATAGTTAATTCTTTGTTTATTGCACACAAAGATTGGACATCGGTTTTCATTTTTCTAATGGTGGACAGCTAATTTTTATATTATACATGTAATTAGGCTCATTATAGAGTAATTAAATTTTTCTGTGTGCAAGCGCGACAGCGTGTGTACTCCAGCGTACATGCAGGTGTTGTTGACGGATCCATCTGGGCACTGAGGGTAGCAGTGGCACCGCAGTGTATTCTCAGTTGAAACTGTGGCAGTGCTGGTGCTCTCCTCCGATGGCCGGTCCGACCCCTCCCTCCATCCACTCCTCAGTAGCATGGTGTCCAAAAGGTTGGCTGTTTAAGGGAAAAAATTTTACTTTAAAAATACTAAAAACTATAACAGAGAGAGACAGAAGAAGATAGATCAACAGAGCTATGCTGTACCTTTTAATCATCAGTATTTCACAGACTAATAATAGCACGGCTTAATCTCTGTTGTGTACACTTCAGAGATTTAATTATATCTTAGGCATTATATTATTTAGGCACTAAAGCCCTTGAACAGAGCCTCCTTTTCATACAAAAGCTAATTTACTTCAATAATTTTCTTTAAAAAAGTAAAATTTATGTGTACATTTATGACAGAGTGGGATATATTTCAAGAGTCTATTTACATTAATATTGATAATTAAGAAAACCCAAAAATGTGGAAAAAAAGATATAACATCAGATTAATAATATCAGGATATTTATTGTCTCTGTGCTTTACACATTATATTCATTTACTTCATATTAATGTAAGAGTTTTCTTTTTAAATTTGATCTACTGGAGTAGGTTAGTTTTACCTTGTAATTTATTGAAATGCATGTATATGTAAGTTTCCTCTTAATCTAAGTGATACTTAATTGTTACTTCTATGTAATGGCGAAAAATGACTTTTAAGCAAAACGGCCGCTTCAAACATTTGCTATTTCATGATACCAATCATTTAAATAAAACAAAAGGAAATGGGTTACTTTAAATAAAACAAGTATTTTTCTGTCCTCAGTAGACTTATGCAACTTATCTGTATTTTGTCTACACTCGGTATCAAATATTTAAATGACAATCCTATTAAAGTCACTTATGAGATTCTCCCCAGGGTTTTTTTTTAATCCAAATTATTTATTTACAGCATGTCACAAATAGATACGATACTAAAAACACAATCTTTGACACTGTCAAGTTGTAAGCCAAAAGCTGAAACAATGGAAAAAATGACTCAAAGAGTGGATTAAGTGTTTAACATGTTCTAAATGATTTAAATTAATGTACCTAAAAGCCAAGGATAGTCACGGAAATTTCACTGATGTCCAGCATCACACAAAATGACACAGAAAAGTTAGTCTACAAGTTAATCTCCAAATGTAGAGTTCTGAGCATTAACAAGTTCACAGAGAAGATATGTAAGGGGACAGTGTGATGAATACTTCAAATAATATGAAAGCTGATTCTCCGGATTAAATCTAACAACTGTTTTACTCATATCTGGTTCAACACCTGCCAAACTAACAATAGCAGCATAGAAGACCAAATGTAAACTAAAACTAAGAAAATGATCAGAAATCGGTTATCTTGCAAGAAATAAACAGCTAAATTGTTATTTAAAAATCACAATTAAAGAGGAATGCTTCTTTTTCTTCTTTTTAATAACACAAGGTGCATGTAGTTCCTCTATGCAGAGTAAAACGACTTCTGACAGCAGCTCATCCCTAAGGACGATTGTGGTCAGGAAGCTGAACAGTTCTGTGCCACACTAGATGGATGCCTTCCTCGCCTTGAAAGTCTAACTTTCACTCCCTCACTCTCTTTAGTCTGACAGGGTCTTTTATATGGAGCCGGAAAGCAAGACAGAAGCACTTTATTATAAATTTGAGTTCAAAATCTGGAGCTTTGTTTAGAAAAAACCTGCAGAACACATCAAGGATGTTCGCTTTGACTCTGTCAGTCATTTGTAAGAAAACCTTCCCTTGACAGGTTTCATTATGCTGGGTGTAAGCAGATCTAAGCAGCCTGACAGCAGAGCAGCTACTGAAAACGAGCGGTAAGTAAATCTCCAGAGAACTATGTAATCAAAGAGTGGTATAAACAGACTGAACGTTCTTTAAACGCAACTCTGTATCCATTCAGCGTAATCTATTGCTGTTTCAGTCAGAGGGGAAGTTTGTGGAGCAGCTCGGATCCTCCCTAATAGCAACCTTGGTTTCTCCATCTATTCAAATTTTATGGAAAAAAAAAAATGCTGTTTTCACTTTTTATTTTTCCTTTTATGTCAGAGGCAAGCATTCAAAGACAACAAGAGCAGGTTATGAGCACTTCTGACTTGTAGTAAGCAGGTCAGGCACTGAAAAAACCGATTCTTTCGCTGTTAAATGGTTCAAGCTGAAAATTCCCACTTTAATATAGATACATGTTTCATGCATGTTGTCTTGAGGTTAATAAAAGAAAGACATGAATGTTGTATTTAGCAATGGACTTAAAACGCAGATACATTATGTTATTTTATTTTGTAGCTTTTATGAAATAAAAAAAGGACAGACTTTTGAAATTGACAGGTCAAAACTCATAGACACATGGTCTGATCAGAACTGTCTGTACCTTAATCTTAGATTCAGGTAAAGTGGGAGTGGTAAAAAAAATAATTACTTTTAACCAGAACTTTCTCCTCACTTACTACAATTAAATACTTGAATTAAAAATTTTAGTTAATTATACATTATGCTTTTACAGCAAAAGATGTATTTATTTTAAGGGAATGCACAAATCTTTACCTGAGGTGCCTGTGAATGTATCTATGCAGTCTGCAGGAGAACTACAGACTGCATAAAATTGAAATAAAATAGTAAATACAGTCTTAGTGCACCTGAAAAAGTGCATAGCATTTTCTTTTTTCCTTCCCTCACTCCTGTCCTAAACATTCACACAGCTTTAAATTTGCTATGTCTGCGGCATGGCACACTCAAGGTCATCCTGAAACCAGATCTGTGTCCCCCACGCATTCCACAGGCGGCTCCTCAACGCTGACGTGATATAGCACACAAACATGGACAAACTCTGGGAAATTTGGAGCGTGAAAGATGGGTGAATTATTCTTGCTGCAGGAACTGGAATTGTAGCTCAGCGTCATCGTCAGCGGGTCTGTAAACCTTCACAGTTTATGTGCTGCTGTTACCTTGGCTCTCGTCTTTGTATCTCCAAATACAGTTTGGTTAATAATCTTGTCTGTCCCTCTCTCTATGGAAAAGAACCTTCAATATGAATTGAGAGTCAATAATGGAACCAACAGTTCCTGAGTGAAGATAATTTGATAATCAGTAAATTGATCAATGCATGACAAAGAGTTTCTTGTGTGAGTTCAGTGAGCATGTCTCATATTTCAAAGACAAGGGGGTCTGAAGGATTGCTCTATGGTGTAACATTTAGAACTGTGGGTCGAAACCATGTACACAGGTTGACAAACTGATTGGCTCAAATTAGGCTGAACACCATGTTACACCATTTTTAAAAAGACATTGAACCCCTTTCTTGAAGTTCAGTATTTGTAGATTCACTTATTTGCAGATTTTTCAGTAGAATGTGACTCCAAATTATTTATGGAAAATTCACAGTTTTATTCAATAGAGCATGTCAAGATCAAAAGAAACAATAGCTTGGGTAACTAGAATACCTAGGTGCAATACTACTTGACATGCTACTGGCGGCCGTTTGGAGAGAAGCCAATCCAGGAGCGGCATTTATTTTTCTTGGTACCGATTGGCTGTAGCCCCAAGAACAGAGATAAAGAAGACTGTAGATGTGAGTTTATGTAGTAGTGCAAAAGCAATTGCCGATGTTTGTATTACTGCATATTAAGATGCAATTATTCTGGATTTAAGATGCTCTCTCCTATAAAGTCTAGGGCTTCAGGGTGGGTGGTGGCTGTGGTCCCCAACGCCTGTGAATACGGTAGGATCCATTTTACTCAGTTTATCCAGTGTAAAGGTCAGAATTTTTTTTTCTTTTACATTTCAGAGAATATATGTGATTGGGACACATAACATGCTAATTTTGGAAAGGAAATATGTATAGATAAACTGTGGCAGCATTCACAGAGGCATCAGCAGCAAAGATGAACTGCTCCACTATTAACAGCAATGGTATTACTGCTCCCAAACTAGGCTGTCATGTGTAAGCACACCAAGCAAAAAGGACAGCTCTGATTCATAAACAAGGCCATTGATTTTTCAAAGATCAGTTCAGGTGGTTCAGGCATATGATCAACATTTCTTTTTGTTTGGTGGTTGTTTTTTTGTACAATCACAGAAAAAAAAATAATTTAACTCATCTATATTGATGGGAGCTATTTTACCTTTAATGGCATAACTATTAGGATTTGTTGGTATGTCCCAGAGAGCTTCAGTTCAGACACAGACAATAGCAGTCAATAAAATTAACAATTAGAGATCGATGCCATGACTAATGTATCCAGAGATTAGAACGAAATGTCAACAGGAGGATTTTAGGTAAACAAAAAAGCTTTATAAAGTGCTCCCATTAACAGCACTATTTCACTTGAGCAGCAGCTGCTTAATCTATGAGTTTTAAGACAGACTGATTGCTCATCATTGAAGGTACCGAGGCAAACATGAGAGGAAAGGAGAGATAAGTTGCTCCAGGTGGCCATAATAAATAACCTCCTCAAAGAAGGCATCTGCCCCTCCAGAGTTCAGCCCCACTCCACTGGGGTCACACCCAGCCTGCAGGAGGGCCATGCATCCTCTTCCACCCTAACATTGCACTACCATTCCTCCTAACCACCCCCCTACAGGCTTCAAAGAACCTCTGCCACATGAGACACCTACACATGTGCAAACATCATACAAGAAAGCGCATTCCACGCCGTCTCGCTGCCTCTCCTTCTACACCCATTCTGGGTCATCTGTTTCCATCATGCTGTTTCCTTCAACCTGTTCCCCGTCTACCTGGTGAGACTGGCCTGCCTCGCCAGAAGGCTACAACCACCCACAAAGGGATCTTTGTGTCGCTGACCCTGCATCACATTGCATTCTTGTGCCAAAGTCAGAGTCTAACTTTCAGGAATTCACACAGTTTGCATGGAGAAAATGCGGCGCATAGATGTGAACACTGCATAGAGCTGCTAAATCAACAAGCGTTTACTTAAACACAGACGGCATATTCAAAGCAAAATGAGGCCTGCAAACTAATAAGTAAAAATGAATTACACTTTGCACACACAGTTGCATTTCAAATTGGAATATCATGGAAAAGGTAACTTATTCTAGACAGTTTTTTCTGGTAATTTTAATGATTATGACATAGAGCCACTTAAATCCCAGTATTTAGATCCTCAGACAACTGAAACATTACATAAGACAACATATATGTTTATATTACTATGAGCCAGATAATTATGATAAAGATTTCTGACTAAGTTGTCTAGCAGACAGTAAGTGAGATGCATCTGGAGAGTATATGGACACCCTGGTCCTCTGTAATTTATATAGTAACTGAATTTGGGTTTCATTAGCTGTAAGCCATAACAATCCTAGTTACTGAAATGTTACATAAGACCAGATACACAAATATATCCTCTTGTATGTAAACTAAATCTAATGACACTTGAATTTCAGTTTTTAGATTAAATTATGGACATAAAATAACTTTTTAATTGTATCGTCATTTGACAAAATGTCCTTATTCTTAGGCTTCTGTCTTTCACACAAAATATGAACATAAAAAGCAAAGATGCTGTATTTTTTCTGTACTTTGTTGTGCGAGATTCAACACCCAACCTTGATCCCATCTTCTCTGATAATTTTTTTAAACATTGTCTCCCCACAATTCCCATCAATGCACCTCCCTGCTCCTCTATCTGTCTGTGTGGTCTGGACTTACTGGAAAAAAGCCACAATATGCTGGGGTTCATTACAGATGTACTGAAAGACTGCAACCATAGTCTCACCACAGTATGTTACTTTAGCCAACAACGATGCCTCTGATAAAAAATAAATAAATAAATAAATAAAAAAGGGCATATGCTTCTATATTTACGTACAGAAATTTCCATAAGATGAACTTCAGTTTACTGGGAAGACTGAAAATAAGAGCCGAGTTTTTGAAAGTGCACCCCACTTAAATTTTGAACATGTGGGAAAAATGAAACCCCAGCTCCAAGAAAATCATCCTTGCTGCTCATAACTAGACCAAAATTATTGATAACTTCAGGCTGAATTTTAAAATGATTTTCAGTTTACCAAGAAGTTTGTTTCTGGCAGGAGAGACGACAATCTCTCAAAAGACAGTAGAACAAAGTAAAAGGAGGACCAGTTTTGAAATAAATATTTATATTTGAATGAAAAATAGTATGTAAAAAACATTATTCCCAATCAAGTCTCTGTTATAAATCCTGACCATCATTTTAAATGTTTCCATTATTATTTTGAAGATCTATGTGGTCCACGGGTGCCCACTACTGGTCCACAAGATACTGCACGTAAACAACTGTTTATGTGCCGTGATGTGAGCTCAAAGTGCTACTCGTATAGCTAGCTTACCAAATAATTGTCTTCAAAATTAATTATGAATAAATGGCTTAAAACCAGGTCATGCTAAAGAAAAACTCAAGATACAAGGCCAGGAAAAAACCTAATCACAGGAAGTCATACCTGCTGCTGAGAGTATTGATGTCATTCATGAGCAATTCAGTTGTTTTGAACTGCCCTATGCCAGGAACGAGTCTCAGTTGGTGAAAACTGTTCTTTACGGCTTTGCTTGCTGCTCACACATCAACAGCTATTGTTATTTTTACTTTATTAAAAATGACTAATCAAGTTAATTGAAAATGTAATTAAATTAAATTGAAAATGTGATTAATTTAATTAGTTAAATACAATAGATAAATATAAATGATAGAAATTGGTGGATAATTTTACATTTAATGGTGCAGAACAGGATTTTTGTTCCTGGCAAACCAACTCTATTTTAATTTTGTTGTGCTAATAGATTACAAATAGCCCTAAAAGTTATTAATACACACAACGCTTGGTAGTAAAGAACAACTTCTTTTTTGATTTCCTTATGTTTGACATCCACACTTTCAGTATTTGTAAATAACTCAAAATACCCAGAATGGACTCCTGGCTTTGGTGGCCATTCACATTTACCAAACAGCATGGATGAACAAAGAAAACAACAATAAGTACATTAAGAGACTAATATTTTCATTTCAGGTTGTATTTATTAAGATGTTACGTTATTGTGGGACAATTTCAAGTTAGGTGGTCTGTGAGTGTTTGTTAAATTGGCTATGTGGTCCCCAGCTGGAAAAAGTTTGAGAAACACTTAGTTAGGGGTATGAATAATGTCTGACTTCTGTGTTGCTTTTGAGATCTTTATGGCTACTTTAAGTTGCTACACAGGTTTTATTTTAGTGATATACTGATTCTACAGGTTAGCCAGTAATCAGACAAGTGTGTAACTGGTAAAATGCAACAAAAAATTAGACCTGGTTGATTTGGAATGCTCCCCTCTCCCTAATACATTAAATAGAACGATTGCTAGTCCTATATAATCAGCTTATTTGTATCTGCTTAAAATATGGTTACACATTTATGTCTGACACAAAAAGCAAAAACTAAATGGGGCACAAGAATTAAACCAATCTGGAGGTTCACAACGCAGATTTAGGAATGTTGCAAACATGAGCTGGTACAGAACAACCATGCAAAGCTTTTCCTTCAAGGCTAGACTGACTGCTACAAAAGCACATCTGCACTAGGATCAAATTCTGTGTGAGGGGAACCATATTCACATCCTGACAGGAAGCAGCTCACAGAAGGCTGAAGGAGCCCAGTGCTGCTGAAGACCAACTGCTGCCGTGTTGCAATGCTGGACCTCTATGGCACGCTGCACTCTGACCTTTCTGCATAACACTAACTTCCACACGCATCTTCGAAAGGAAGTGTCAAAGTCGCATAGTAATTTAAGAGAATCCCAACAACTGGTATGGAAAAGTTAGAATTATTTGCTTTGGATTCAAGAGATTCTGATGGTAGTCATCTACTATCATCTAAATCTGAGCCCACCTGCATCTGAATTCAAGATATATACAGAACTAGAGATGTTTCCTCCTCATATTGTGGTCTTTAATGTGAAAAAAATCAAGACTGCTGTTTTATTTGCAAATAACACATTATCACAGTTATCCCTTTCTTTTCCCTCATGCATTTCCAGCCAGCGGAATCCACTGCACACACAAACACGCAAAAAACACTCCTGCAGATATATTCAGTGTGCCTCTAGATATCAAAAGACATTTTAAGATTGTGTGGAGAAATAAAAACACCTCACTTTTGTAAACAAGAGGTCTGTGGGTTTTGCTCATACCTGTGATGTCAAGGATCAATGGAGGACAGTGGAGGAGATAAAGAGACCTGATCTGTTTTGACATTTGCAGCTGCTTGATTTAGTCAAGTAGCAATTAAGAAATCACCTGGAGACTGGAACAGTTACATTTTCATCTTGATTGGGCCTGACCAGTAACTGGACGGTCCCAAACTTAAAAATTTAAACACAAAAAGCCATGGGAAGCTGCTTACAAGAGTAGAATAAAAAACATACAATAAATAGGGGCATGTCAGTTAATTCAGACTGAGGAGAAGCGAGTAAGACTATAGCAAATAATTAGAAGGCTGAACTGCAAAGTTTCTCTCTTTTATCCCCATGAGCCTTTACAACCTCCATCTGTTATAAACATGCTGGATTTGGAAGGGATGTGGCCTTTTGGGAATACCAGAGGAAAGGATCTAGATTCGCTAGGAAAACAAACCGAAACTGTTGTTTTAGTGACTTTTAGCTAACCATGCTAATTGCTAATATAAGCTGCTACAGAGAGTTTAAAATGTAAATTCCAATCATTTGGCTAAGTTTTAAAACAGTGAAATCCTGTTATACTGCAACTAGTCACACACAGGCAGTGTGATAAGTAGTCTTCTCTAAACAGAGGTTTTAAAAACAACTCGCAGGGGGAAGGCTTTCAAAATGCAATTTTATGTCTTTCTTTTATTGGAGCGCTTAAAAAGAAATCACAATCAGATAAAATTGGCAGGTCAAAGCTTTAACACTTGTAAAGGTGCATAACCAGTTGGTTTCCCCTTTACAAAACCCACGCACATTATCTCTAGCCTGACATTTTGAATGAGAACAATGGATTTCAATAACATTATTTAAAAAACTAAAGATAATACCAGGTTGGGGTGGCAAATGTTTTAGTCTTGTGCTGCACCACCTCTGAATGACTGGGCCGGCATTCATCTATTTTCGGTGAACCTCACCAGGTTACAGAAACAGGTGGCAAACTGACCTTGCTGCCCAGATTTATGGCAGCCTCCCACATGTTTAGCTCATTAGGGTGACCTTTTGAAGATCAAATCACAAAGAAACATGGTGGAACCCAACTTTGCAAAGAACTTTAAGATCCTTAGTCCATGTATTATTTGTTAGTCAGCAAAGGCAAAAATATAAGCTTCATCCTTCACTGGTTCCCATAGCTGTTGCTGGAAAAGTGGAAATGAATGTGTCTTTTGAGCTATTTTTTCCACTCCATCTTTCCACATTCTTTATATATTTCGGTGGCTGTTGAGTTTCAAACCTAACTGAGAGTTTCAGCTCTTACTTCGGTCCTTCCAGAAGAGATTGGGAGATTCTGTGAAGGAGCATTCATCAGCAGCTGAGGTATTTCTTGACCAACTGTGAAAGTTACATTTAGCTCAGAGCCCCACTGTCAGTCTGGGATTTTACAGCTGGTCTTTAGTTTTGACACAATTTCAGCACAGAGAGCCTTTGTGCAAGCCATGAATTTATGCTTATCGTAACATGTAGGTAGATATCACTATTTCCAATATTTTTCAACAACATTATCTGAACCCTGCTGAGCTTTTATATCTTGAAGAGTCAACAGAAAGAAGCTAATTAACAAGTGAATAAAACTTGGATCATTAAGGAATATCAGAAGAATAAACCAAGATACAGCTCAATCAAGTACACATTAAGTATGGAACATAATAGAAATAAAATTAAGTAAAACAGAAGAGAAATTAAATTAATGAGATAAAAAGCATAAAAACAAGATTTTTAAAATGTTTGGTTGATTTTAACCAGCTTACACCAAGAGCAGAACAACAAAGCAAAGAGTCATCAGCCCAAATGTCCTAGATCATATTTTTATGGGAACGTCTATAAACATTTTTTGTTTGTTGGAACATGTGGAGCCCAAATGATAATTTTACGACTTGGCGCGGAACTGTGTGAGCATCGCTGCAAACAATGATCTTCACTCAGGAGATTCACTCTGTTTTTTTTTTTTTTTTTGCTAATTAATGAATCTACGAAACGTCTGTACTTTGAAGTTCAAAACAAAGTTTCTCTAAAGAATAATAAACAAAAAGTTATTAATTTCTATGCAGGAGAAATTAATTCTATTGAAGATTTGAGTTTTATTGAATGTCAAGTAAACATGGTTTATGTTAGGATGGATATGTGGCTATAAAATACATAATATTCCAGAGCCCAGTTTAGTCATTTTGAAAACATGATAATTTTCTCTTTTCAAGAGGAAAGAGTCATTCTTAAGGTGTCATAAGCGTCTAGAGCACAGTGACATATTGGCATTCAACGTAAACTGAGTGTCAATCCTTAAACAGTTAGAGACCATTTATCTCAATGGGGTTTATCCCTCAATAATACCAGAAGGGAGAAATTGATATATAACCTCCCAGAAATAACTCATTGTGATCTCAAGCAAAACAAGAGAAAACATGATCAGCATGATGAGTCTCACAAAAGATCGCATATCAAAACTCAAAAAGAGAGGTACCTCATTTATAACAGTAATGGTGCAAGCATAAATATAGAGGAATTACAAGATGTTTTTCTGTGTGGCACTTACCATCAGAACCACAGATCAGAGATGCAAGTCCAGCCACCAGAACAACAGCTTGCCAGGCCCACTCTGCAGACAGCAACACCACCACAACCATCCTGCCAGCTCTGGCTCCTTCCAATCCCAGAGGTGCTACCTCCTGCTTTTTTTTTTCTTCTTTTTTTTAATCCTTTATGTGAAAAGGTTCGAGTCCTCTCCTTCTCTGCGAGTGACTCCCACTCTACTTCTCAGCGCTCCCAGGAACTTCTCACAGTTGCCTCACAGCCTGCAGCAATCCTCCACACTGACAGCCTGGGAGAGACAGACATGGAGAAAGAAGATTGGGACAAAAGGAAAGGAGGGGGAAGAGGAGGGTGTTACTTCACTGCTCTCTCACTGTGTTATTCGTCCAGCTCTGTGGCAGCTTCACAGCAGAGGCAACAGCTGAGTATATCCACACATGTCCTCTCTGTTATTTCATACACACACAAATGCATTGCAAACTGAAAAGGCAAATAAAATGAAACAAAGCAGATGTAGCAAAAGGAACTGAGGCATGGTTGTGAAGTTGACTACAAAATGAATGAGGCGAGAAACTCAGCAACAAATGTAAAACCTTCCTGAAAGGAACTTTATGTGGAACTATGGACTTCAAAGAAAATGTGCAGAGAATCTGGTTAAATCCACTGGTATTAGTCCTGTGAGGCACAGAGAGTCTGACTGATGCCAAGAAGAAAGAGGCAGCTAAGACAAAATCCAGTTTATAGCAGATTCTCCAAAACTCTTCTGCTTCCACTCCATAATATAACAGTGGAAAAGAGAGGGGGCCGAAATGGTCACTTGGTTAAACAAGAATTACCAATAAGTTTATTACACAGGGGTACAACATCATTATGAAAAGGATATTTTTTATTTGTATGAACATATTTGTCTTTTGTGGCATTTTTGCACACTTATTTTAATTATTTGTAATTTAAATTTTTGAAGTGGATTTCAAAACCACACATTTGTTCACATACATCTGTAACAACTGCCTGAAAGATAACTGTGCACTTTTTGTTTTCTGGTCTATTTGCAATTTAATATGTTTACATTCCCATCCCCTGTCTTCATGTACAAAACATTATGTCCAAATTAGACCTCTCCCTCTGGGTGTTCAGCTGGTTTTATTTTCAGTGGGTGTATTTTAGACAACAAAGTTATAGCTACTTTTATTTCACTTAAACATTATAACTAGGTAAGTCATCTGTTGCCAATCAATAGACAGGAGGATTTCCTAATTTTTGTGCTATATTAAGGTACCACTCATATATTTTATTTATGTAGCACATTTTCAGCAACAAGGCAATTCAAAGTGCCTTGCCAGGGTAGGTTCCATTGATGATACAAGCTGATGATGTTTTTCTTAGCATTTTTTAGATTCAGCAACTTCAGAAATAGATAATAAGAGGTGACTTATTTCAAGACATAGAAAACTTCAGAAGTGCCAAAAAATGTATATTTCTGCAACTTCTGCAGATAGTAGATTTCTAGCTTTTGTCAGATTTTAGAGATATACAGGGACTTTAGCGTTTCGGGGGGGTATTTTTGTAAAGTAAAAATTCTTTATTGGAACTCAAAATTCCAATTATTAAGTATCTAAAGAAATCAGCAAAATGAGATTAGATATATAGTAGTTGTAACTTTCTCCTAAATAAAAGTAGTCAAATTATAACTTTTGTCTGGAATTCCAATCATATGCAATGAATGAAACAGGAAGGGGTTTCAAGCTCTCCATGACCCTCACTCATCTTAGTGTGACTATTGAACTAAAGCTGCCCACAGATGTCTTTTGAACTCCAAATGCCATGTATTAATCTGCACCCAAGTGTGCGATTTTATAGTTCATATGTGGGCTGAATCGTGTTAAGTTCTTCATACGGGCCAGTGAGGCGTGAAAATGCAACAGGGATCAGGCCGTCACACGTCAGGTGATTAGAGGCGATTAGAGCCAACACCCCCAGGCACAGCCTCAGCTTTCGCAAATTCACACTAATCCAGGACCAGCAAGTAAAACTCAACCAAACTATGGTAGAGACAGTAGAACCGCAAGCACAAATTCCAGTGGAGAATGATTTATGCATGCTACAAATTACAACAGTTAGCAAGTTGACAGATTGGAACAAGCTCCCAACAACCACACAAACCATAAACATGTTTTTTAGGAACAAGATCCCTTGCAGCATTCTGAATCAAACATTAAGAGGAAAACAAAACTGAAAAAAGTGCTGATATGAGAATAAACCAACAACCACCATGTGAGTGTCTCCACCCACCACCTGTCCCCTCTTACACACTGACTGGGTGGGACATGCAGCCCCCAGAAGTCACCTCTCCCTTCTGGAGCTCCACCAGTCCTGTAACTGTCACGTCTGATTTGTGCAGAGCTATGTGCTACATATGATAAGTCAGCCTATTCTGTGTCTCAGTGCATGGGGAGCGATGTGAATGGGTCAGTGCACTTCACACACTCTTCTGCGCTCCATCAAATGCCCAGCGTGGAGCTTCTTCGGAGCGACAGCCCACTCGGTCCAGAGGCCAGGGCCGGGAAAGTTCAGTGGAGTGGCCGGCTCTGCAGGTGGGGGTCACGCCACCACACAGAGGGGGTTGCAAGTGGGACACACTGTTTGTGAGGCCTATTTTCAGGCAAATTACTGCTCCCCTTCCTATTTTCTTTGCCTCTAGTTAATGGTTAGAATTTAAACAGCAAAGCACATCTGTTATCCCAAGATCAGTTAAAAAGTCTTCAAACTGGTTAATTTATGAAGGTGCTTTTCAAGATGATTAGTTGTGCTTTAATTTCTTCTTGGTTAGATAACCCACAACCTTTCAATCATTTTGTAAAAAAGCCTAGAGAATATTTAGATTGCAGATCAGGCGCAACAAAGAGCACATTTAGCACCTGCAATTTGGGGTGTTTTACAAAACAATAAAAGGAACACAACCAAACAACCCACAATGAAACAAGTAATACATCAAACAACAAAAAATGTCTTTCAGCATCAAATAAAAATACAAAAATTCAAATAAACAAGAAAGACATGGGAGGCTTTCCACTTCAGTACACTTCAGTACACCTTCTCTTATCTGTGAGGGCTTAGCAAATGTATAATTAATATTCTAAAGCTGATTCATTAATAAATAGTTAACAAAAAACCCCAAAAAATACTGAAGTAGGGTTACTCAATTTGTGACTTTTTTCTTGCCCCAGAGATAATTTTGAGGCTAATTTATTATTGCAAAAGCAGAATAGAAATACTGTGCTGCAGCTGCGACGCACATTGAGGTGAACTATGTCTGCTGTAGACAAGAAAAATGTGTAAAATGCATTTTCATGGTCCTCAGTGCCTGGCTTTGAGCTATCAGAGCAGTTGTTGATGTATTACTTTGGCTCCTTCACTTTGAGAGAAACAGGGAGGTCATTTTCAGTTTGTTCAGTAGATTATGTGCACTACAAATTCTAGCCTGTCACAGTAAAAGTTCAAATAATACCGCTTAACTGTTTAAAGAAGTCTATCTCCATTGCATAAGAAAATATTTGCTTCTGAAACAGAGATGGTACATGTACACTTGTGCTGGTATTGAAATGCACCATGAAAATTTGTTAAGTTCTTAATTTCAGAAAAGACTTTAAAAGGGCAAACACATGTTCCATCACACAATAAGAAAAATGAGATGGATGACTGAGAAAAGTCAGCGCTAACCTGTTAAACAAAAAGCCATGGCGGGACACAGATGATGGAATTACCTTGTGCAGAGATGGAATGCGTATCATGAACAAAGTTTCAGATGGAGCTAAAGTGATCTTATGCTCTGTGAAATTTAGAGGATTTTCAGAAGCTCACAGTTAAATCTGCTGTCATTGACTCCTGAAGAGTAGATTATTAGCATGGCATCACAGCTGTCTAGATCGAATGGTTCAATGTGATCTTCATCATCCAACAGGATAAAGATCAGACTTGGGGTTTTGAACGTCAGAAAAAAATAAATCACAAAAAAAAGGAGCACTAACCTTGACGTCATAAATGGACAGATTCTGGCATATTGAGATCACTTGTTTTTGACAGATTACAAGAAGGCTTAGAGGCATTGTTAGGATCCTAAACCTCAGAGGCCAAGACCTGCCCAGAAACAGCTATATTTCCATACATCAGCAGTATACTTTTTAAAGTAATAAAACATAAAACATGCTGAATCAGCTGCCTGTGTTGGATCTTTCAAACGAAGTCCAATCAATTATTACATTCAACATTGTCAGTATTGCTAGCAGCTAGAGTAAAACGTTAAGAAAATCTTATTGTTGAGATTATTATTATTATTCCACCTTTGATGCTAAACTGTCAAGTAATGCTTATCTAAGGTTCTGTGACAGATCTTAGAGGGATATTTTTTTCATAAGTTTCAGATTTTAGGAATGATAGTTCCACCACTTGCCTGCCTTGCTTTTCAAGCTCATGCTGAACAATATGCAGCCATTTTTATGTCCAAGGCCTGGACATAATGGTATAATGATATTCTAAAGGGCTTAGACTTCAGCCCAGAGGTTTTGATTGACCATTTATGCACCTATTATTGTATTTTGTATGTAAAGTTTAGCAAAATAAGAGCACAGCTTGGTCACAATTATAAGACAAAAATTCACAATATACCAAAAGCTGAAAAACTTTAAAAGCAGGGGGAAAGGGAAACAAATAAAGCTGGTTATAGCAGATGGAGGCTCATAATAAATCTGGTTCTACTGGAGGTTTCTTTCTAATAAAAGACAAACATTCCTCTCTACTGCCACCAATTGCTTTCTCAGGATGGAGGCCTTCAAAATGAAGATATGATACAATCAGCTGGTTTTCTTCATAGATAAAGGTCTGTTGAGGCTGTATTGTGTTACTACAGGACAGAATAAAATGAGCTGCAATGTCCTGTAAAGGTAAAGGTAATTTTATTTATATAAAGTAGCGTACCGCACTGTACTGTAAAGCAGAGGTTACCAATCCTGGTCCTCAGGACATGCTGTCCTGCATGTTTTAGGTGTTTCCCGGCTGCTGAACACCTGGTTTAAATGAATAGGTCATTAACAAGCTTTTGTAACAATTGCAATCATTTGAGTCAGCTGTGCTGGAGTGGGGAAACATCTAAAACATGACCAGCAAGACGGTGAGCCCTGGGACCAGAGTTGGGGACCACTGCTGTGAAGTACTGCTCTTTTTGTATAGCAATGAATTGAATTAGACTGAATGAATTTAGACTGGAATGTATATAACGAATAGAACCTGTCACAGAAAGTGCTTGAGGAGAACATTTATTAATTGAGTTTAAAAAAAAAACAACAACAAAAAAACTGAACTGTATTGAATAAAATGATCAAAACATAACGGTTTAAACGAATACAAAAGTTCAAATTACATTTTGTTTCACCAGTACTGTTATGTCTGGGACATTTCTGGGGATTTTTCCATATATGTAAAAAAAATTAAATAAAACAAAAAGATAGTCCCAAGTGACTGAAAGTTGAAAAAAAAAAAACAGCTTTCTGTTCCAGTTATGCTGCACATTAAAACTAAACTGCTTCTCCTTTTTTTTTTAGATGCAAGTCTGGCAAGAGAAGGTAAAAATGTTCTTGATGATATGAGCGATCTGGATGGTTCTTAACATATCCACAGATCAGAAACTAAAACAATGAAGGTAAAACTGTGTGCTGGATTACAATCTATTAACATATTTTGGGATTTTGCCTAGACTACAAGTCGATGTTTGTCTTACAAGCAGGACTAAAACTTTATTTTTAATTGAATGAATTTATGCAAGCACAATATCAAACCATAAAATCTCTGTAGGAATGAAGAAGAATGTAGCACTAAAATGAAGCACCTTTATTAATTCTCCGTGTTCACTTGGAATTCAGCTGAATGAATATAAAAATATAAAAAGATTAAAAAAGGAGTGCTGAGGAAAACCGTAGATCACAGAGCTCCGAAGCCAAAGACACCAGCAGGGAAATCTACAGAAAAACAATCCAGTTGTTCAAATAGGAAGACAGAGGTCCTGTTGAATATTCAAACTTCCCACAAAGCAGGGCAAATCACTCACCCACTCAGCTGAGATTGATGCTTTGAAGTCACCAAGAAAGCTGAGTGGGGCGAAGAACACTATTCATGAAGAGTGAAAAGGCTGTCACAGCAAGTTTCCCCCTCCTTCTCTCACCCCGTCTATGTTTCTCCCTCACTCTGACTCATTGACTCCTTCTGCACAATGTCAAGATGTCATATCCAAAGAGACAAAACAAGAAATCACTGCTATTGGATAATTTTCTCTGCAAATATCAATGTTTAAAGATACAATTTGTGGAGTGATCCAGGACTTCATCTAAACCCTGCACATTAAATTTAGAACCTGATTGACAAGTGTTTCAGATTGATAGGATTTGAGACAAGATCTGACCCGTCTAAGGCAAAGCAGCAATATTTTTGACTGTGTTGGAGACAGCAAAATAGCACCATGTACAAACTTGAATTTATAGGACTCTGATTTGCATGATGATAGACAAGGTACATCCAGTAATTACACATGTGGCACACACAGAAATAAATTATGTATGCCAAGTTGCAAATGTCGGAGAATGTGATTCACATAAAAATGTCAATTCTTACAGCCTCCAACAAGTTGAGTAAACTAAACTCTAACAGAATGCGAGCTTATGATTGTGCTTACGCTACCTTATTCATTGAAAAAGATTCCACCTTAATCTTGAATCAGTTCGATACTTTCTTTAAGTTTTTAGAAAATAATAAACTAAAACTAACTAGAAGAATTTAAAAACTTTTTCTGTTTACTGCTGATAAAGTTAAAAAACAACAACAAAAAAGTCTTTAATTTTCTTGAAGTGTACTTCAAGAAAATTAAAGTACTGAAAGTACTCAGTACTGAATGTATTCAGTACTAAATACTGAATGTATTCAGTATTTAGTACATTTAAGATATGTCGTGTGTAGCTAACAGACTCCCATCATTTTCCAAAAGATTTCTGTGAGATTTTTTTGTAAGGGTTACCTGCATTATAATTACAATTTTGAAACAACAGATTTCAACAATTTCCCATTATGTTGTTTTTACTTAAAAGTGAATAATTCGTAATGTGAGTTTTTTCCCTACATCTCTTCTGGATCATGAATGCTGTGGTTTTTAATAACAGTAGAAATTAAAAACATGTTTTTTAATGTCAGAAAATATAGCTTTGTCATGAGAATTAGCTTAAACACTGACGTAATTAATTTATTAGGAGAACCCTTTATTATCTACTCTAATAGTTAGGATTGCCAATCTCATGATCATGACAGTAGCAATCCATGAGGCTATTTCATTAAGACATCCATTACTCTACACACACCTGCAGTTCAAACCTAAACAATGGGCACGACGACTACGAAACATTCACACAGCGACCTCCATGTCAGCGCTTCAGAAATTCTCATTAATAAAGCGGCAGCCAATGTTATTTCCCCCTCTTTTTCTTGCTTCTGAACGGCTCTATCATTCAGAGTTACTGGTCCATGCCTCACTGAGCTTCTACTAAATAAACCCTCTTGTTTTTGCTGGTGGAGATGAATATCTAAGAGTTTTGCCTCAGCTGATTTACTCAAAGGTCTGTTAACATTTATTTTCTGCCCTCTTTACTACACTAATCTGGCATCAAGTATTTCAGTCTGTTTTGATTTTGCACAGACAGACTAACCGCTTGTAAAATGTCGTTGAAATAACCAGTAGAGAGGAGTCATAGCTTAGACTGTTTCAAGCTATGTCGTGGTTTTAATCAATGAAAGAACCCTTACAGTTACATCACTGCATCACACTTTTGAAACTGCTTTAATGAAATGGCAGGAAGCGTTTACGTTTTTTCTCTTCTTGTGTGGTCTGCAGAGTACCCTTGTGTCCCTCACACCTTGTAAACTAAACTTTTCCCCTTACTAGAAAAAGACAAACTTGGCTGTTTCAACATTCTCACATATACCAGAAATAATAAACAGTTTTGCTTGGGACAGAGGCACTGCCTTTAACTTATTTGCAGTTCTGAGAAAAGCAGAAGAGGTTAGCATACCTGTCAGTAAAACAGGCCTTGCAATAGGTAAATTCACATCTTTACCTGGGAAAAGATCAGTGCTTCTTTTCTTGTTTCAAATATCCCCATTATACCTAGACCTTCTTCTGTTTTGTAAGGAAGCAAATTTGCGACTATGTACTTATTCATCTCACTCGTTACTTTATTTTTTTGTAAACTATGTATATGGGATTAAAAATGTCCAAATCTCACTTATAAAGCATTTAAATAAAATAGTGGACCCCCACTTACTCCTGGTTTAGTATTTGAGGAAATTTTGCGTATTCGCAGATTTTTTTCATAAAACATTTCAGCTCAGCTCCATCCATTAAAAAATCTAGTATATTTGATTGCTTTCAGTAAACATGTGCTGCTTTAGATCCTAAAAATCTTTCTGCCAGTAAGTCTTAAAGTGAGACTAGTGTTAACAAGTAATCCAGGTCCATTTATTAAATAGATTGCCTGCACTCTCAACACAGAAATCTTATTAAGCCGTGAGATTGAAGATGTTTGATCATAAGGTGGATGTAATCCTTAAACTTGCCTTGTGGCATGCCATCGTAACACAGCTACTAGGACAACCCTCTAAAAGAAGTATTCATGCTTACTGGTGTGCAAAAAAATTGCATTTTTTGTGAACGAGCATAAATAAAGCACTGTGACAACACAATGACAAACCTTTCAGACAAAACACACAGTTTTTTTTTTTTCTTTTCTGACTTACTTTAAATAGATGGAGAGGTTTGACTTACTGAACTCGCGCATAAGCCAATGTGGAGAACATTACGCAGAGTCTGGCAAGCTGCAGAGGGGTTCCATTTGTGTGTGTCAAAAGTTCAAGCCCCCCCTTCTATGCAAAAACAAAGAGTTTGCCTTATGTGGGCTATATCCCCCTGCACCACAAACAAGACTGATTGTTACAGAGTGACTCCACCTGTTTCTTACTCTAATTAGTCATGCTAGTCACTGAAGTGCTAAACCAGCAGGGATGGACTAAAACAGGGTCAAAGGAATGAAACAAAGCCTTAAAAAAGTGTGGAATGTGGAAACGTGTTAACTTGTGTGAGGAGAATGAAAGACAGACACACAACAATTAGACAAACATCAAGCAGACTGTTCAGAAATGACCAATTTTAGGCTTCATAATCCAATCACACAAATGCTCCTACATGTACAAACATTTATAAATGGCTGTGATGATTGGGGGGAAAAAACAAAATCAAAAAGCCACATTTCACACGTGGGGATAGGTTGCTGGTGTCTATCTCAAACAGTTGCTGGGCAAGTGGTGGGTTACACCATGGGCAGGTCGCCTCAATCACTGGGCAGCATAGAGACAGACAACCATGCACACAAACACTCATACCTTCTAGCAATTTAGAGTAACCAATTAATCTGATAGTCATGTTTTTGGACCGCAGCACTTGGAGAGAGCCCACCAGCGCATGGGGTATATAGTCAATATAGTCAATGGAAAAATTTTAGCAACTCTCACCTATAATAATACTTTCAATCCTGTGGAGAACCATATAAATCAAAAGTAATTTCACATAAACAGCCACACAATAAAGACTTCACAGTACACAAGTATGGCAATCTGCTGTAATGCCAGTACATTTGATATATCTATGAAAAAACATGTTATTTATAATGGCATTTGCACAGTGTAGCCTTTCTCACACACTCCCCTCTACTGGCTGTAGTGATGCATGAAGAGATGGATTCAGCCCAACCCTTGGAACAGCTACCAACTGTATTTATGCTCAGCTCTATGGACCGGTTGACACAGACAGGTGGGATTTAAATGGCAAATGAACAACCCATAGATGCCCAGAATGAATCTGTCCATTAAGCTCAAGACTCAAATCCTTTGTGATTAATGGTGTTTGGTCAAATTTCAGTTTTACTGCTTTATTATATAACAAGAAATGAATAGAAGGGGCTGGTGCACTGCCTCTTGTTGGAGTACCTGCTCTGTTTGATTGAGAGGGAATGTAGGGAGAGAAGTCGGTCAGGAGGGAGGGAGTCTTCTGTGCATATTTTCCATGTGTACCCACGCCTCTTCTTTAGCTGGTGCTGCTGAAAGCTCTTTTGTATGTCTGTGTGTAGTATGTAGTCAAGGCACAGACCACAGGCTGAGCAGTTACCAATAACATCTAAGTAATAATTCTGAGCTTAACTTAATAGCTGTTTTCATTGGAATTTTGCAAATGTAATATTTTTAAACTAATTTGCAGTTTCAGAACACATCACTCTTTTTTATATAGATGTTGCATCACAACAGAAAATCCCCTTTGCACTTCTGAGAGATGAACTTAAAATACTCATCGAGGAAAAAATAAAAGGGGAGCACGGAGGAGAAATCATTTCACACACACAAGGATAAGTTATCATTTTATCAATGGCACCATTTTGTAATAACTGGCGTTTCTAGAATGAGCCCCTCGGGTATTAGTGGTGAAATCATGAGTGGAGCGATAGTGCTATCAAGCACCAGTCAGAACGTCTGACAGCCGCTTAAAAATAGTGAGGGTCACAGAGCACAAAGGATGCCTTGTAGATACATTACAACATTGCATTTGTGACAGAGTTTAGCATGGTCATGTTTTTGGGTTTGTACGCTGTGAAGTGGAAAAATTAGTACATATGTCTGCATTTTTATTTTCTTAGACATGTCTGTTTTATTTCCTTTGCAAGTATGCATGTAGGCAGTTTTCTAAGCACATAGTGCAAGGAGCAGGTACATTTGAAAGGTCAGACAATGTAGGCGATAACCACAGAGTGCAAGGAAAGTTCAATGTAGGTGTCTATACATCAAGTTGTTTTTTTTTTACTTTCTATTACAGGTTTAAGTTTTCCCCCTTGTGCTTATTTTTCCAACATGCGTGTGTGTGTGTGTGTCAAGACAGGATGGGGATTTGACTAAAATGTATAAGACTGTTATGCAACTGTACAGCAGTGCTCTTCTCTACTGGTCTGCCTCAGTATCAGAGCCTTCGAACGCTTCAGGCCTTCAAAATAAAACATTTAAAGACAAAGATCGATCCTTCTCATTTCTTAACAGTTTCTCTACGCTTTCGTTAATAATTTCCATAGCAGCTGCCAAATGGTCGCATTATGGGTAGATGGTGATATTTGAGTTCCCTCAATTACTCATTAGTTCCAAATATCAGGCTGATGTGACATCCACATGTCCCATCCATATCCGAGTCATTTACCTCTCATTACTAGTCTACTTGTACCACATGCCGTCGACTTGGATTTTTCCAAAGTGAGATTCTAAGAAGTTATCAATAATAGTTGCTTTATCTGTAGAAGAAATGTGTCTTACAGTGAGCTTGTTGAAGAGTAAATAAATCCTCAAAGCGGTGAAAGGCTGAGATGCTAATCATATGTACACCACTTGCTTTAGCAAATTAAAACTCAAAATGAAATTTTTCATATCAGTGGAATGCAATGCTATTTCATATACCAACAGTCAACTTCTCAAGAACTTATTCGGTAGCTAATTTCATAAAAAAAAAGTGATTCTGTTCCTGTGTGGTTGAGTCTGCCAGTTATATTAATCTGCTAGATTTACCATGTCTCACTAATCCACTCCAGCTTTGCCAAGAATGCAGTAAACCTTTAAAGTTCGGATTGTTCTGGCAGTCGTGAAACGTTGTCAGCAATACTGTGTTGCTGTGCTCTCCGGATCTCTGAGGTATTTAAAAATAATACCTGCAGACACATAATCATCTGTTCTACCACATTAGCTGATGAGGTGGATTGAAACAGAGAATGACTGAGTAGCTAGGCATCGCTCCAAATATATTTTTTTTCTTGGAACAAAGAAAAAGATAAATGAGGAAAAAGTTACATCCATATCCGATGTAACTGAATTGTGAAATTCATTTTCACAATAAGAAAGTGACTTTCCTTATTGTGGGGAAAAATAAGAATGTTCTATTATATTCAAGGTTTCCTTAAAGAAATTTACTTTGTAACACAAGAAGGTGATTGGTAATACTCATCCCCTATTGACATACTGCTCAGACCTTTCCATTGCAAGTTCAACTTTAAATCAAAACTCTAATAGTAGTGTATTGCTATCCACAGTTAATTACCAACCACAATAAACATCTAGAGCTGACTGATGGGTGACATGCAGATGAGCAGAACATATCTGATGGAACAGCAAAGCCTAAATGCCTTGTGATGGCTCTGGAGTATGTCTTCACATGCACGTTCATTGATTTTTCCAGGCCTTTTAATAGGTCAGGAGTCAGGAACAAACCTTTTATAATAAAATTTAGCTCCTTTCCAAAACAACTAGCATTAATTAGTTCCTGTTGTACAGTAATGTTTGCCTCCATTTGAAGTACTCACAGGGCTGCCCCCCTTTTTGTCCCTCATCTTTTACACAAACTGATTCCACATACTCGTTTTCTCTGTGAGAGGTCAAAGTGAGTGTTAAACCATCTGCCAACATGGATGATGAGAAATACAGGGGCAAGGAAATTCTTTTTTTCAAGTTGGCAGATTGACTCATAACCTATTTGTCAGTTTGGGCACATTTTCCTTTAATTAGAAGAAGATGTTCTTTAAAGGAAACGTTTATTTTAGCGCGAAAGAGAACTGAGTATGTCCCTTATCTGCATAACAAAACATGCAGGAAAAATTAACAGCTAGAGTGTGGCTTTTTGACCAATTACTCACTGAAATTTTTATTTAAAACTGATCTGAAACATTTTACACTTGATCACATAATTCAGAAGGACCTTTCTGCAGATCAACATATTTTGTTTTACAAGGTTTGTTTTAAGCACCAGAATCCCTTAATCTAAAAATAATGTAATGATAAACATATATAGCATGAGTGTCTAAGCTTCCCTCAGAGAACACCAAAAGTTATTAAAGTAAATGATAGAAGAAGAACTTCAAAAGATTAGATTAAACTACCTGTGAGAGATGCGAAGCCGCAGAAATTTAATAGCTCACATGAAATTATAGTACTATTAGGATAATGAATGTGTTTTGGTGTGAAAAACATGACTATTTAATTCACAAACTGGTGGAATTCACACAGACAAGTCTGCTGGAGACTTTAAAAACTATCTGTAAATCTACAGGAATAAAACATTTTATTTTTAACAAGATAAAAATAAAAGTACATTTGGTGGAACCTGCAGCCAGATATCTGATCATTAAAATGTCTGTTTTCTATTCTCTTTTCATGAGCAGTATCTTTTCAGATATAAAGATATCTATTCAGGATTATAGCCCATGTAACTCTCTTTCCCAGGAGATCTGAGCGCATTAGATACGGAGCTATCAACAGCCTTTCCCCTGACGTTGTTGTTTGCTCTCTTCCAATGATAGCGCAATGAAAACACAGGAAGCAGCTAGGAGAGCGCTGGGGCTGCGATCGATGCGTCCATGTCCAACTGTGAGCTAGGTGAAGTCTTAACATCTTGCCCTCTTCGCTTTCCCAACCGTCCGTTTCCGTCCTGTCAAGTCTCCTTCTGCCGCTAATGTGTCTGAATGCAGTGTCATCCAGTGCCGCCTCGCAGCAGTCGATAAGTACTGGAAATGCTACCCATCTCTGAAACATCACTCCTTCACTTACTGTAAGTGCACATCAGCGAGGGCAGCATCCCTGCACTGCTGACAGGGAGGAAGACAACACCAGCCAGATCTTGCTGTGACTGAGCATCACCGGCTGCAACCACAGACGAGGTTTTCACTACTGAAATTGCAGACGACATAAAGATCAACTGAACTGAGCTATGGTTTATCAAATTTGAGCTGGTGTTCCACATCATTTCCAGGAATAAAGGATTTCCTTCAAAAAGCAGAGCCTATGGAGCAAAGTCAAGATCAATTTCTTCTGTCATCTGACAACTCTATGCCTATTTTGCCTTTTTATGTTCTCTGCGTGACTATACATTAAGCTATTTAGAATGGTTTCATGACAACAGTCCAATAAACACAAAGGATCTTAATATTTTATTTGGATTTTGTTAAATTGCAGTCAGTGGACAGTATCTTATATTTTTATATGTATTGAAAGTCTGAAAAATCTAATTTTAGAAAATCGGGGAACAATTTTCAATGGGAAACCAAGCTATAGGCAAACTAGACTACAACTAAGCTGTGCTGGATTTGTCTTTAAGTTGGAACTCGGATCATGGAGACCTGAGAGCTTTCAGATTGAAATTCTGTCAGACATTTTGTCTGCCTTATTCTTGCAGCTGCTGGATGATTGATCAACTAACAACTTCTGGTATAATAAAAAAGTGGTATGTTTTAGTGGCTGAGCCGTAATTTTGAAGTAACTGGTTAAGATTATTATGATTTTTTTTATGTCTAAAGCAATAATCACACACTTGTCGCTATAAATACACATCCATGGATTCAGATGATTTTGCATCCCCACTCTTTATCAACAGATGATAAATCAAGTCAAAAATGGTTCAAAAATCTAAATCTGAAGACTTTAAAGCAACCACGTCCTGCAGGTTTTCTCTTTATTTGTAAAAATAAAAGCCCAGGGATGAAAGAAAATGTTAACTCCAACTGTGCTGTGGCAACAACAGACAAAAGGATTAAAAGCACTGCTAAGAGGAGCTCAGGTATAATTTTGGGTTTCAGAAATAAGGCATGTTCTTTTATGTTGTGTAATAATTTATTACTGTATCATAACCAGTCATTACAGTCATAATCACAGAAAATTATTGCTTAAAAATAGTAAAATACACAACCATTGCAGTCACTGAGTTATTTGAAAGTATCAAAAACATAAAATACAAAATTTATTGTATTTTTACCTATGTTCTTGTAGCAGTGAAAATAACGAGATCTATAAGTAAGACAATAACTAGAGTCCATTCTTTCAGATTGTCCTACTCTGAAGTCTGAAGAGACCGCTTTGACAATATCATCCAGTTTAACAGTATTTCATCTGCTAGAGGCAGTGTGTTGACATTTACACATGGTTTTGCTAACAGATTTAAGTAATGCATCACAGGATTATGTAAATAGGTGGATCATAGGTGGTTATGCCAATCACTTTTGCTTTAAACATTTACCGTATTTTCTGGACTATAAAGCGCACCTTACTATAAGCCGCACCTACAAATTTAAAAAGAAAAAAAAAACTGGAAACGTACATATATAAGCCTCACCTGGCAATAAGCTGCTGGTATCTCCGCCGCTCTCGGTTTTCCACCTTAATAAATCTGCTATTAAGGTTGAAGCCCTGCGTCTCCAATGCCGAACCATGAATTCACGCCGAGCTTATGTGCAGCGGCTATCGATCTGTACTGCCAGATTGATAGCATCATATGAACTTCTTCGTGTGGTTTCCATGACGAGGGGGTGTGAAATTGAAAACATTTCTCCGTCGTGCCTGCTGCTAGTATGTGCTTGTTCTAAATGAAAATTAGCACTTTCTTCTTTGATTTCCAATGATTCACTTCCTGCTACAGAGCCCCCTGGTGGTTGAAGAAAAATCCACAGAAAAGCCGCACTGGGCTATAAGCCGCAAGGTTCAAAACGTGGGAAAAAAGTAGCGGCTTATAGTCCGAAAAATACGGTATATAGATGTCTGCAATTGATTACATGTAGGTCTGGTCATGCTGGAACATGCTCTGGAAGTAACTCAAGAAGCCATGAAATTTGCTCCATTTTGTGTGCTTTGCATGCATTCTGCTAAATTTCTGCACAAGACTCAGGACTCACTTTGCACAAAGGTCATGAAAATGTTACGTCCAGAAGATACAAGCAGTTTGTACCTATTTGGCATTAGATGGCAGCTGTCGTCTCTTGAGTCATGAAAACAAAAGGCGTAAAAGTGATTATGGAGAAGAAAGTCAAGGTAAGTTTATTTACATCTAGCACTTTACAGCAACAAGACATATCAAAGCGCTTTACATGATAAAATTTTTTAAAAAGAAATGTTACATTGGCAAAAATAAAGAGAAATAATTAAAAAGTTGTAATTCAGAATAGATTTAATATGCTCCAGGCATATCTCTAAACAAATTGGGTTTTAGCTACATCGAGCCAGTATAATGACTCTAGGATCAGGTTCCTGGTTTAAATAAGTACACCAAGATAAGCGTCAGCTGCAGCTGTCTGACTTTTTAGGCAGATCTGTGAAGACGCTGTTGAAGTAATAAAGCAACTAAAGATAAACGAACACCAGTCATTTAATCTTGGAAATGTTCTTCAGATTATAGAATTTAGTAATTGTAAATATTTTATCATGAGAGGTCCAGCCCTTGACAAGATCTAGGCCTTAAATATCTACAACCAGCTTCTGACTGTGTCAGGGAAGAATTACATTTGGGATTCCGTTTCTAAATAAATAAGTGATGCAAACTTTTTAATGCATTGCTTCATCCTTTAAAATAAGGAATGACATATCTTTAAATGATTAATCTGAAGATTTAAAAAAGTGTTGAATGAAACACACATTCATTTATTACACATTAATAAATGAATGTGTGTTTTACCACAGCAATTAGTTCATACTTCTGTTGTACTCCTACTTTAGCTCAGGCTGCTGAATGAGAACACTGAACTGTTGTCAAGTCATCATACACAACAAAACAGACATGTTGCAAAACATTTTCCACTTACCACAGAACATGAGTGGAGTCTCAAAAGTGTATTTCTACATTTAATAATGACAGATTTCTAAATAGTTTATCAAATATTTATACTCAGCTCATATCTGATCTAACTTTGCCTTACAGAAACAATAATGTGCTTCCAAATAATATTTTGAGGTTCCTTCAGCCACTACTGTTGGGGGTAATTAATGGCGCCATGGGTCCTGTGAGAGTGGGACCAGCTGTGTGCTTTGTCTTGTCACCAGTCCCACTCTGCTTGACACCTTCGGTGACATCCCTCTTTTCCAGAGCCAAAATTACAGTTGGAGAGCTCGTTTGTGGACCTTTTGTGCCCACCCTCAGAGAACAAACGCTAGTAAGACTCAACAACATGCCCCCTTTGCCCAACCCCAGAGTGCGAGGCAGTGCCCACTGCTGTAACGGGAGAGCGGGGGAAAAAACAGCTGTTCTTGGTCTATCCTGCATCTGCCACAACTGTGATTTGATGGAACAAAGCGGGAATGCAAGCACACGTTTGGACTCTTAAGTTCAGTCACACTCCAGCTATTGTTCATCTAGCTCTCAATGCAACTTTCTTTCCTTTGAGAAACAGACACACAAAGGGAATACTAATCTATCATCAGACATTGCTAGGCTACATGTTTGTGGCCCTATATTTGGTTTTGTGGGGATCAATGACCCATCATCATAAGTGTACAATTGTAAATTTCCCTAGCGATTTAGATTTGATTTTATTTTCATTCAACCAAGAAAAAAGAGAAGCATGTGTCAAAAGATTTTTATTTATATTTTGCTAAAAAAAGGCATAAAGAAAATGGTGAAAAATGTATGCAGTTAAATCATGAAAAATATAAGAAATAAATTGCTGAAAAATGTCACTGCATGTATAATAAATATATATTATGAGTTTCATTCCTAAATGAAATGACAAAAAGTATTGAACTTTTTCATTACATCTAATTTTTTTTTTTAGGTAAAGCCTATTTATAGTTTTTTCCATGAATGTTTTTGTAAGTTGTACAACTAAAACAAAAGAAAGAGAAAAAGGGCATTCCTTTTTATACAGGGGACGTAAATTTATTTATGATCTGTGCAATAAGAGCCTACTTTTATACCAACATATTTGTGCTAAGCTGCATGTCTGTGTTTTTATTGTTGATCTGCTGTCAACTGCAGCTTAATTCTTTTCATTTCTTTTCACAGTCAAAGTTTGCACAGCATGGTGTCTAAGACTTTACAACCAAAGACTTCACCTTCACTCAGTCAAATTCTCATTCACAGATCCTTCAATGCTCTTTGACACTCTGTGAATGAGGTGCTGATAGCTGCCTGTGGCAGCACACGTGAGCACTGCTTCCTCCCTGGCAGTCTAAGATCATGAGGAATTTTATAGATTATTCAGTACTTTGGCTGACATAAGAATGTTTGCATATAATCTTGCAAAAGCAGCAAAGCTCGTCAACGTCTATTTGTAACTGAAAACCGTGCCAATTGTGCCTGAAATTCCCTATTCTATCTAATGACCAAAGCTTTTAAGGATGCTTAGGGCTGTTTTACTACGACACAAAAAAACCCTAATAAAAAAGAAAAATAAAAAACTCATTTAATTTGTATAGGGTGAAAGGGAATCTATGATGAATCATTTTTATTTCATAAACCTCCAAAATTTAGGCATTAAATGGTTAATATTTTTTACAAAAAAAGCTTTCAGTGTGGCATTTTTTCCACAAAAATCCAAATTACAATTCAGTCATAACAATCGAAGTTGCATGCCATCTGACTTTATGAAATAGTTGCTAGACCCTTCACAATGCACATACCCAGTAAGACAAATACACTCAGGAAATGGACAGACAAAATAATTGATGATTCTAATTGATGAGACAAATATTCCAAACAAAGCGATTCTAACACTATGGAGTAGAATTACTGCCGTTATCCAGTTAATTCCAACAATTTTTCAACTTTGTACACACCACAAACAAACCATCTACAAGTAGGGAAAACACATCTGTTTCATCTGTCAGCAAAACCTAGCCAAGCTTATAAAAACAACCTCCTGTGGGGTGGGACAGAATTCAGTCAGCTGCATATGTGAGTCTTTGAACAGAAGGATAGGAGACAGAGCGCAGAATAAATGTCGATTCTCAGCATGGATCCGTTCTTCTGGTGTACACTCCAGCCCTCAGTCCCTCTGGGAACCAAAGCCACAGCGGGCAACCTGAAACCCATGATGTCAGCTTCAGAGGGCACACACTATCAGGACCCCAGTGAGAAAATTACAAACGCGATGTCAACGGTTGCACAGTTAATGTGCTGAATTGTACTTGGATTTGAGCAGCTGTGGTGGATTAAGGGGTTCCCAAATGAAGTGCAGTAGGAAAGTCATACAAAAAGTTTTCACCAGGCTTGAAGAAAATGTAATGTTGTTAATTTAATTAATTTTTTAAGTTCTGTTGTTTTAAACAATATTAATGAAGGTGCTAAAAGAGGACATGCTGCTCTGTAACCTTGAACGCTTTGACATCTGATTGATCTATGTTGTAATCCAATTAAAACTTATTTAGCCTGTTTGGTTCAATCCAGTAATATTTCATTATACTAAAGTGAGCATTGTAGAAAGATGGCTATGTGGAGGCAGTAAAACTACATAAACTTGCAGAAATTAAGAATTTTTGTGAGGGAAAACCAAGAAAAGGAAAACTTGATAATGTTATCCACATTTATGGAAGGCTCTCACAAACTTCATCCAAAGTGCTAAAGTTGGTTCTCAATGACTTAAATATCCCTCCTGTTATGTTGCGGGTCAAACTGACCCGTATTAAAGTTTAAGACAATTTTAAAATAGTTGAAAATATTTTTTTTTACATGCAACATTTTCTAATCGTCTTATTAGGTAGACTCTACACATACATTGAAAATTTATTCATTTTACACATTTGCAGCCCCCCCGTGCCTACATATTACATAGATACTGTTCAAGTCAATTTGACCCGGCAGTCAAGTTGAAGGGTAAAAAAAGGCAAAAAAAAATGTCCAATTCTATATGTTTCCTTGCAGCTATATGACGTATTTCACCACACACACATACATGCACACGTGCATGCACACAAGCCCACTTTCTCACTATTCCTTTACTTCACTAGGAAACTGCGAGGAAGCAGGTGCTTATGCAACTTTTGACGGGAACCTTTTCTGTTCCCGTGGGCAAACTCCACCCACACTGAGTGACACTCAGCCGAAGTGGGGAGAAAATATTAATACTCTCTGCATGACTCATTAGTCTTGATTTTAATCAGCGGGTCAATTTGACCAAGAACAGTGCATGTGTCTCAAGTTCAATTATAAAGATCACTCATTGAAAAAAAATTCAAAATGTAATATAAAAAAATCTACAAAAAAAATCAATTTCAAGGACTTTTTTTTTGTCTGCTGGTTTTTTCAGTGGACATAAAAACTGTAAACTAAAATGTTTTATTTCCAAATGAGTAAATTGTTGTCATTGACCCTTTACTTGTGAGAAATAAAAAAATATCATTGCACAAATATTGATTGAAATTGTTAGTACTGGAGTTAATAATCAGATACAAAAATGATTCATGATTCAACACTCCACGGGTCAAACTGACCCACGAACATTAATGCTATTCCTCAGAAACAAACATAACAGGAGGGATATGTGATGAAAATTGTATCATTTTGTTCATTGAAAGGCATCAGACTCTACACCAGGCCTAGCCTGAAATATTTCAACAAACTTCTGTCAAAGAGTGGTGTGATTGGTCAGTTTGTTAATGTGTGTAATGCATAAATGCGCTAGGACAGCAATGCTGACATTTATCTTCAAATAGTCCGCTTCCACAAGCCGGTTTTTGAATTTCAACTTGGTTGTCCAAAAGGACGCTGCCTGTAGAAAAGTGTGGTGCTCTGTGTGACTGTTTTGTAAAACCAAGAGAGAGGATCCAAGGTGGGAGTGGGAACCTCTGCGGATGGGGGCGTGACGTACACTAAAGAGGAAGAGGTCTCCTCAAGGCGGTCATTCTTTGAAAGGTGTGTGTGAAAAAGAATGGTCCACAACCACATGACTGCGCATTAATGACTGGGCTTAATCAGAAGCCCAATTCGGCTTCTGTATGTGGGAGCCTTGAGACATGCGGTGTGATGAAAGTACTTTCACCCTCAAATAACTTCTGTTTTTTTGTAGGTCTGCAAGTTAAAAAGAAAAACAAAAGCTTGTCATCAATCGCTGCTCATAATGTAAGTTGATTTCCTACATTTCCACATGTACACAGAGGAACTCTGGTTTTGTTCGGCTTGGCTGTCTGCAGAGAAAGAGATTATGATAATGCCTACAGGGTACATTCTGTCTGTTCTTGTTATACACTCCTATGCAGACTCAACAGTTTTTCCCCTCTTTTTCTGTCACTTCCAGTGCTACCTTCTTTGTAAGAAATTAAAAAAAAAGTGTGTACATCAAGTGTTGGACTGTTTTCTTCCTTAATAAACAAACACCTTAAAAACTGTTTTTTGTGTTTCTTGAGTTGTCTTTGACTAACATACTTTTAATTTAGCTTGATGTTCTGAATTCTTAAATGCGACAAACACACAGAAAAAATAGGAAATCATGAAAGGGACAACCACTTTTTCACACAACTGTACATGTGTAAAAGTTTGCCATATTCACTTAGCACAGAATCCTATAATACTGAAATAGGACATTAATCTGCTTTGTCAGGTCTATTACAAGGGTGCACATGTGCTGGTATAAATGCATAAAGGCAAGGCAGAAAATTGATGTTTTGTCATTCTGTGTCTAATCTAGACAGAGAAGGGGTGAATAACTGATTAGATGCAGTAAGATATCAATTCAACCCAAAAGTGACTGTGGATACATGAATGAGGATGGACACGGTTTACAGAGGGTTTATAGCACAGACATGTCAAAACACGGTAGAAATACGGCCTGCTTTAGTTACAGCAGAAGCACATCAAATTAAACAAGACATCCAGAAACGAAGGCCTTGGAGTCCAATTTATAATTTCAAGACGGGACGAGGTTGCTATTCTGTTTTATAAATTAATTTATGCTTTGATCCAAGAAATATATTCACAGGTTCAATGAAGCTAGAATAAATTAAGATGTGAGCAAGAGACAAACTCAAATGAGTTTAAAGACTGAAAGTTTGATATGAAAGTTGAACCAGCTCAGCTACTGCACCACCCCAGACATTTCAGTACGCTAAAACTAATAGAAAAAATTTAAGCAACCTACTTGCATACTGTATGCAGACTGTTGCATGTAAAATTCATGAGCAGTAAATATTGTGTTAGTATCAGTATTGGACCAAAGAAAGCAAGGCATTTGTAAGCCTTTAAAATTGCTTTTGATGGGTCAGACAGACTAAAAAAATGTAACAGCAGCTGTGTGGGGGGGGCCCAATCAAATTTTTTGTCATGAGGCCCAAGATTCCTGGTGGTGCCCCTGGGTTGAGGAATATAAATATCTTGTTTACTTGGTCAAGACTGGCTTGGAGATGCAACAGTGAAGCTGTCTATAATAAGGGACAGAGTAGACTACTTCTTAGATTTTTCAATCTTTGCAGTAAGATGCTGCAGATCTTCTACAAGATTGTTGTTAAGGGCGTCATCTCTTCTGCCATCACCTATGGCAGCAACAGCATCAGAGCCAGGGACCTAAAAAGGCCCAACAACCTAATAAAGAAGGCTGGTTCTGTTCTGGAAATGACTGTAGAACTTCTGGAGGCGATAATGGAAAGAAGGATTCTTAATAAAATCAAGAATCCTCTTCATGAGACTGTCTTGGCAAAACAGAGGGTTTTCAGTCAGAGGCCTCTTCAAATTTCTGTAATACAGACAACTACGGGTGATATTTCCTGCCAACAATCAACACCATCTACAATAACCATAAGAATTTTAATATGAGTTACAACAACATTTTATTTCTCTTTGGGATCAATAAAGTATTTTTGAATTTGATTGATTTTTAAATCCTTGCTCAACCCTTTAAGAACTGGTATTTTTTTATCTTTCCTGGGATAAAATGGTCATGCAAACAGCTCACGTCGTTATCTTAGCCTGAACCCAGCTTGTTTCTATTGCAGGAATACTAAAGGGACTGAAAATATTCAGTTTGTCAAAAATAAAAAGGAACATGATGGTTAAAAAAATTAAAATTACATTAAATTCAACTGTAAAGCCCCCTCGAGACATTACTCCCAAAAGGCTGGAAATCATTCAAATATAAACAGCTTTCTGATGTTGGAACTTAGTCTACTCAGTTATTCTCATACATTAGGTGGGCTAAAGTATGAGAATAATACTTATATATGATAAACTTGATGAAAGCACCAAAACAAACACATGTGCCTTTCTAGACATTGCACAGACAAAGTCAGATTTCCCATTAGAAACCCTAGGGGCTTTCTCTTTGCTGGAGGATCGCCTGACCCCCCTTCTTCTATCCCTACATCCCCCCTTCTCATTCTTCTCACTGACCCCTGGGGAAGGTTCAGTTTTAGGGGCCAAATTCCAGCTTGGCCTCTCAGGACTGTCTACCTCCCTTTGCTCTTGTTTTGCTTTCCTGGAAAGATAGCTGCAGGCAGTAAAGCAGACTGTCAAGCCACAAAGAAAACATTCAAATAAGACAGTCAAATAGATGGTATTCATGAGCTGCACTCTACACCTTTACAGAAACCTAATGAAAGAGCACGATGGAGTAAGCACAACCGACAGACTTTATTGACAAATAAAGCGCATTAGCCTTACTCTGGCTTTGATTGAGGCTTCATCATTGGTCATTCACTTGAGTGCTTTGGATAAGTCTCAATCTAAACTGACTCAAGAGGCTGTAGTCAGGTCTGGGAAACAATCTCCAATGGTCAATCTACACAGACAGAGGTCAATATTTCCCTCATGACTAAAGTCCTTCTGCGTGTGACTCGGTACATGGCTCGGTATTGACACGTGCTGGCTCCATGTATTGGGAGTCATCTGTTTTATTTGATTTACATTATTCCTATGATTTCTCTGACCAACCCAACAGCCGGGTTCATGTAGAGCATGGGCAGGGTTTTTCCATGTTCTCAGTTGTCCAGGTATGTGTAATAAAATCCTGCTTTCTGTTTTGAAAACCCTGGGAGTTCCAGTCATTTTCACATTTGAGGTTTTCCTCCCTGCTCCCCTTTCCTGCTCAGACTTTTGCACTCCAGTGTACAGAACAGTCTACCCAAAGCTGCCTAGTTTAATTTGCAGACCATTCAAAAAGCAAAACAAACATGTTTGAGAAGGTAGGGAACACCCAGCAACTTTACAACGTTATGCAAAGAAGGAAAAGAGTTGTGCTTACCTATGTGTCTACCGCCAGTATTTTTAAAACATGTTTTAAATCAGTTTAACAAATATAACTAAAAAAATATTGGCATCAGTCAAAGGCATTTATTATCCACTGTCATTGCCACTGGAAGATCTCAGCAATAAATATGCGCAGGCATTTATTAAAGCTGAGCTTTAGGAAAAACAGAAGAGAACTACTAATATGTTGTTCATAACCTCACTGCTAAAAAGACTCAAATACATAACCGCAAGAAATATAGCCGAGGTCCTCATTATTACTAAAATAAAAGGTTATCTATTTGGGATTCAACTGTAAAAGGTTTGCAATGCTTTATTTTTTTGTTAAAGTTTAATACAATTTGCATTGTGCTGTTAATGTTGGTTTGTTCCATCTGTTTAGCTACATCATAAAACCTATTATTTTTCTAAATGCTGTTTGCACAGGATGATGCAGAAAAATGTGCTCTAGTAAAGCACTGATGATCTGTGTATTGATCTGTGTATTACTGTGTATTGACATGACAATAAATTACTAAATAGCATAGTCCTTATCCCTGCTACTTTTCCTGGCAATCATATTAAAGTGCTGGAGCCATGGGTATCAGGTCATCCCAGCAATCTGTTAAACTTTACTACAAAAATAAGAGGTTTCAACACATTTATTTATGCACCAACAGTCTGCATACTTTTTTTAATGGGCACTCTGAGTTGATCACATAAAGACTCGGGTCCAAAATTGCTTTTTCAATAACTTTATTTTTATTGTGTAATAAAAATAAAGAATCATGTGATTAGATCATGAGTCCTAAATGCTGCTGCTTTTTCACTTCCTCCTCCACCTCCTCCCCCCCCTTATAGCTTAAAATGTCTGACAACATCAAAATTAAAGTTGAAGTGTATTTCTAGTGCAAGCTAATAAAAGTAACACCTTATCCCAGCTTTCAGCTAATGTGCACAATTTGGACGTTTGTGCATTTTCTCCACCTGTGAGCACTATTCCCAGTGAAATGCAGGACATACTGATCTCTGAAAAAAGCCTTTTGTGAACTTAGGTTGTAGCCTTTGCTTGTGACCAACAAGGGCATACGTTCTACAAATTCTGACGACCACTTCATGTCAACGCTTGCGGCTCACAAATCATCAGCTACCAGGCTCCTTGATGCAATACCCCAAACCCAAATATATTGCCATCATGATAATCAACTACCGTCACAGTTTTGGAGCAAACGGTAGGAATGGCGCTGAGAGAGAGAAAAAGAGAGATAGAATTCCTCGAATAATTGCAAACAGCCCTATGCCCAGATCTCCAATCTTCTCCAGGAGATTCATCATTTGGGTGGATTTTTAATAGATAAGATCTTTTTCTCATTAAAAATATGTGAATTTATGCTTCACTAGGAAAAGGAAACTTTAAGTGACCTCAGTTCTTAATGTCAGTTCAATCTTTTATGTATAAATTCTGGCCCCAAAATTCCCAAATGAAAAAAATCTACAAAAAATATATATATATAAAAAAAAAAAACTACAGACACAGCAATCTAATTAAATCATGTTGTATGTATTAAACACACACAACTATTATAACAGTCTGGAATACAGAAGATGACAAAAATGAGCAAATGCCAGAATTCCCCCTCCCCAAGTCTTTTATCTTGAAAAGCCATCTTCTAATCTTTAAAACATCCATCTGTGATCTTTGGCTTGAAAACAAGCATTTGGGCTGGCCATTCCTGAGTGACTCCCGCTCCACATGTGTCACTAAGCAGAATAAATTAACAGCTGTAACTGCTCTCAAACACCTGCAAAAACAATCCAGGGTGTAGCAGGTTAGCAAGCAGTTCCTCTCTTTCTTTCTTGTAATCCGATCCAGCCTCTCCTCTGAATTCTCAGAGCCACAGCGGAGGCGTGGAAAAGACACAGTGAGAAGCTGCTCACTTCTTAGACTGGACAAAACCGTAACTAAAGATGAAGGACAAATGACTGGTTTAGCCAACTCATTTTTCCCTTGAAAGTTAATTTGAAGCACTGCGAGCCCTCAACATGTCTGTATGGGGATAGTCATCTAACGTTAATTATATCTGTTAAAAGAATATGGTTTATAATGTTAAAATCCAGCTATCAATAAGTTTGTATACCAAGCAATGCAATGCTACAGTCCTGCAAGCCAACAAAAGCAAATGGCAGAGTTTTTTCCCCACATGGTTTGTAGAGACTAGACCCAACCCTAACTAATTTACTAAAGCAAGCGTATAACTTTCCTTTCAGTGATGTCACCACTAATCTGTGCTACTTACAAAGAAAAACAAGGAACCATAATCACCATTAAAGAGCTACCCAGACATACATTAGGCTGCGTGCCAGAGGGTCGTATAGGTTTAAACGTATCAGAGGATTCAAAGTTACATGCAATACCTCAAAGGGAATTACTTCTGTGACGCAGTTCGGAAAGTTTAGTAAATCAAGAAAACACGTAGCAGCAATTGTCAAAAGGATATGATCGATATACACAGCATACAGAGGTTGGCGACTTCTCCAACAACATGATTCACCTTTTGTTTGCAGGTGGCTGAGTTAATTCTGTGTTGAAGCCTTTTTGTTGTCAAATGTTGACATTAGTTTGTCACCTGCCACCTGTTTTTGGCCGGCTCCTTAATCCTCCAACTGATGCCAGACCCTTTTCAAGAACTGCAGTGTGTGTTGAGAGTTTGTGTGTGGCGTGCATGTATGAGAGAGAGCATGTTCAGCTTGTTACTGCACAAAGCTGTGTGCTATTCAGACGCACAATGGAGTAATTATTCTCAAAAGCAACGCAGAACAACTGTAGAGCTGGCAAATATGCAGCAATATCTCACTGAGTCTTGGCAAGAAAAAACAATTTAGATAACATTGTTTAAAATAGTCCACGCACATTGCACACACTTTTTTCAGGAAAGTATTCAAACCCCCTTACACGTTCTCTCATATCACAACCTCAAACTTCAATGTGTTTCAGTGGAATTTCATGTAACAGAAGAACAAAAAGAGGTGTCTAATTGTAAAATGGTAGAAGAATGAATGTTTTTTCACATTTCTATGGAAATTATATTCAGACCTCTTGTAGAATCACCTTTGGCTGCAGAAACATTGCACTTATAGAGAAAGAAAATTTGACCAATTTAGCTTAATGGTTGGAAGAAAAACTCTAGACATCAATTTTGAAGTCAAAGATTCTTAACTGGATTTTGGTCTGGACTTAGACTGGGGCATTAACTCCATTCTCAAGTCTTTAGCAGTCCATTGTTAGTTTTCTGCTACTCACAGCGATTGAACATGGGCCAAAACTTAAATATAATGTTTTAAAAGATTGATTTGTCTAGAGCACCTACTTCCCTGTTTTCTGCGTCCCCTACATGACCTGCGACAAACTTTAAACTGGACCTATAATAGTTCACTTTCCAACATAGTTTTTTTTCTTATCAAATCAAAAAAATCAAATCAAATTTTATTTGTATAGCACATTTCAGCAGCAGGGCATTTCAAAGTGCCTTACATCATAACAAACACAAAAACACAGAGTTATGCATACCAGTCTTCTATAAATGTCAAAAAACTGGAGTTTATAACTAATCGTTGTTCTGATATGCACCTGAGCTAGGAATCTCTGCAGTTTTTCCAAAGTTAGCGTTAGTGTCTTAGCTGCTTCTCTGATTATTTTATAGCCCAGCAAGTCAGTTTAAAATACACAGACGTACATTTTTTTTACAAGGCACTGTAATAGTGATCAAGAAGGGATACTCACTGTGTTCTCTCTCAATCACGTCCTTTGTCTGCAGGGTGTAAAATGCAAAGCATCAACATTAGCTGGATGTGTCACAGCTATGGCTCTAAATGCCCTCTGTTGTACCTATAAAGAAAAAGAAAGAAACATGTGAAACCCATTTTATGGTCCGTCATCGTGGAGCTGAGAAGCAGGGATTAAAAGAAAGAGGACAGAAATTGATTTCATCTGTTTCCCTCTCTTTTCTCGTGGTCTGAGTGGCACTCGTTGTCACTTGCTATTTACTGGACGAGTGTGAGGTTCCCCTGTGGGATCAGACACAGTCCATTAATGATTTATAGTAGAACCGACATGCTGAAAACTACTTTTTTAAGGTCTTTTTCTATGTGAAAAACATAAACTGTTAAAAGGAGTTTGTTAACTGTTTTGATAAAAGTGAAAAAGAACCTCTTGTTCATGCCCAAATAGAGAATTTGTAAAATTCAATATAACAAAGCATTATTAAACTTAACTGAGACAGAATTAAAGAATGCTAACTTGGCCAGATCGTTGGAAAGTGTTGAATCCTGGACTTTCCCGTTTTTCCAAAACAGCTGATTTGCTCTGTAATTCCAGGTGGTCTCCCAGACCAGTCTTTTTTTTTTCTTTTTTTTTTAAAGCAAAGAACATAATTATGAGCTGCTATTCTGCCTGAACCTTGTGTGCATCAGGGAGAAACTGTGCGCAAATGCAATGCAGATTCACCCACACTTGACGGAATGATGCCTTTTATCTCTGTTTTCACTTAGACAGAGACACTTGCACACACACTTCCCAGCTGCCTTTTATTTTCCAGGATGGTAGATGGCGATACAGTGCAAACTTTTAGCACACAGATTCTTAACATTCCCTGCTGGGTGTGAGTTACTCTCCAACAGAAACTGATGCTTGGCTTCATCTCTCTTTGCTCTGCGGCCAGCAAGTCACTGTCGCACAAGGAGTCTGTGTGAGCCTCTCGCAAGCACCGTTTTTCATCAAAAGTACAGGAGTTCTGTTTGTTCAAGCTCTGCATTTGTTCGGATCCCTGAGAAGGCACCGGGTAAAAACATTCTTCTTGGGTCTGAGTCAGCATATTTATACGTTTATGGAGGTTCCTGTAGCAGCAAGCTCATTGCTTAATGGAAAAGGAATTCTAATTAAACAACCGAGTGCGGCAGGTACCTGTTGAAATAAAGGGAGGAGATGGGCGGTAATCAGGTACTCCATGTCCACCTCTGGAATCCCACCGGGCGCATTGATTTAGAAGTATTGACTTGTATGAAGTGAAAGAACAAAGTGATCCATTATGAAGTGTTCGTGGCTCTGTTTTTGTTGTGGAACTATGGTCTGACAGGCTAAAGTGGAGGAATGACCTCAATATAAGATTTAGCATATAAAAGTGTCAGAATACTTTTATATTCTTTTTTTTAATTTTAAAAGTCGTGTTAATTATTAGGTCAAGTTACTTATAAAATGTGAATAGAGAAAGATGGAAGGAAGTGACACAGTGAAAAGAAATAAGAAAGGATAGAAACAAGCTTAGCAGGGTCGAAGATCCAAATGAAGGAAATGCAAGGAGGAAAAATGATGACAAATAAGAAAGGAAATTAAAGAAGAAAATGATGGAGGGACACAGGACATGAGAAAGGACGGAAGAAAGGTAAAGGCATAAAAAGGAGCAAATACAACAAGAAAAAAAAGGCAGGAGAAAGGAACAGAGGCAGGACATAACTGAGGAAGGACAGAAGGTTGTAGGATACAAGGAAAGAAGGAAACTCAAGAAAGAAAGAAGGAAAGACAGTTGGGCATAACTGAGAAACTGAGACACAAGAAAAGAAGAAAGGAAGGATAGAAAGAAGAGCAAAAGTAAGGACACAATCTTAGACAATGGAATGAGAAAAAAAGTCTGGAAACTATTTTCTTTTTCCATTCTTATCCAGACTCGGAAAATGCTGAAATCAATAACCAGACTCTTCAAGCATGAATAGGAACTCTGTTAGTCAGATAAAATAGTTAACCTGTCAAAAATGAAGATCTCTGTAGCCACTCAGGTGCAAGTAAATTTTCTGAGTCTTTATAAAATGTACCCCACTCTGTCAGAATCTTGCTCATTTTCGGCTCCAGTCAGCAGACAGACTCTCTGTCTCGACAGAAACTAGAGGGGAATACAGGATTTTATTAAAGTCATCGTGGTTTATTTGACATAGCTTATCAAGGCACTTGGCACAAAGTCAATTAGTTCACCACTTAAGGGACAAATTGATGCAACTACAGCATTACAACCTCAGAATAAACACAAAGACACACACGCTTCCTAATACTACCTCCAGTGATGGAAAATCAACACAGTCTGGGCTGATCGATACAGCTTTTAGCTTTGGGTTTCACGTTCTTCACAATATTATTAGTGTGCAGAATCAAGTGAAAGTACACAACTTTACAACCTTTATCAATACATTTCAGTTCATGCTATCATTAAGCATCTGTGTATTTATACATTTCACGCAGTTGAACTTAAAACAAATTGATTTCACTCGGAGGGTGAGGCAAGAAAAAAAAACATCAAAAAGCAGCATCTGAAGTCTTTTTGGTGTCTTCTCTAAAAGAAAAAAAAGAAAGAAATTGATTTGAAAGAGGCTTATGTGTCCACTGTCCATATCTGAGAAATATGGAGACTAAATTTCAAACTAAGATCTATTTCCTCCATTTGGACATCAAGGCAATCATGCAATGTACCCCTTTTTCCTTTTCTGTACTTCGATCTTCCATCAAAGTACAGAAAACTCATCCTGTATCCTTTTCTCCTCTCCTCCGCTCCTCTCCTTCTTTAATAACAGGAGGCCTGCTTTCTCTCAAACGGTCGCTGACCCCAGTGGCAAAGAGCCGAGCAGCTCACAGCTTTAAGCAATTCCCGCTGCCCGCACTTGTCTCTCATCGGCAGATGAAACAGCGAGTGGGGTCTCTCTACTTGCATGCGTTTCTTGAATTAAAGGGGCACGGAAGTAAGACGATTAAATGTAAGTGGAACAAGCTACGCTGTATTTCATTGCCTTTGCTGATGGGATTTTGGTTGTTGCAACAAAAAACTATTTGGCATTATGTTCTTGAAATTAATTTTCTTCTTCTTGAATAGGATCAGACTGGAGATTACTTCATGTCCATTTCTTTGTATGTTTGTCCATAAAAAATGTATAACTGCCACACAGAATACAATTTGCTGACAAGAGGAACACAGGTTTGTTTGTGCTGCTGATTTCTTATCTGATTTTTGTCAATCTGTGATAATCAACTTTCATCAATTTCAATTTTCCTTGAAACAAACAAAAAAAATCTAAGTAATAAAAAGAAACACAGCAGCTTCCCTGCCATTATTGTTATCTTCTGACAGCACTTATGGTTTGAAAAACATTTGCTGAAAATCTGCCGATTTCAGCTAATTACTCACTGCTTCTCAATGAATGATATTAGGACTGAATGCAAAATGGCAGACACATAGCAAGAGGCCCTTTTAGGTGCTGAACTCTCAGTATACCTCAGTATGAAATGATCTATCAGGGTGTGCTGATAGAAGAGGATAAACCAAAGGAAGTACAGTATATGAAAGGCTATAATGTTCTGCCAGCTGGAAAAGACATTAAGTAATATGTCTGGTACTGAACTCTTGTCCGTCTGTGTCTCGCCAAACTAATGTTTCTGTCCATTATCACTATGATCCCATTACATGAGAATGATTTTACAAACTTAACTTTTTCGGGTCTCCTTGTGGAGTTTTTTTTAACCCATAAGAAGTGAGAAAAGCATCACTTTTAGACATGTGATCAACACTTGTAAAGACCTTAAAAACTGCTTCTTTCTAGTTTGTTAATATGCAGCAAATCATCTCCGCCTGGATTGGCTAAAGGTGCTTCCTGCAATTATAAGGGAGGAAACCCGGGTGAGAGGTCAGAGCATGCTAAGTTTAGTCCTGTGGACAAGTCCAGACGTAGGCGGGTTATCTTCCAAGATAAAGAGTAGTTGTTTTTAAGCATTTGTGCACATCAGAAAGTGAGTCTTTGTGAGGGTGTTTATGTGAGTAAGAGGCCCTAAGGAATAGCATGCCAAAAGAGGAGCAGGTACTTTTCTACAGGTGTAGTTTAAATGAAAACCAGCAATGTCTTGAACTTTATCGCAGTTTTTTTTAGGTCAGAGTCACAAACTTCAAAGTATTCTATTCGAATTGCATTTGATAGACCAAGACAATGATACTAAGAATAAACACAAGTATTTTTTTTTTGTCAAGAGCACAGAAAAACAAGAGTCACTTTTAGCTGCATTTACAACTGCAAGTCTTTTGGGTGGTTTGTCTAGATCAGCTTTGCAGAGTTAAAGAGTTTTAACACAATTTTCTTTCCTTTTTTTAACATCTGGTCACATATTCTCAAGTAGAAACAAATCTGGACTTTAACTAGGCCATTTTAAATTACCAGAATAACTTGATCAGTTTAGCTGTAATACTAGTTGTATAATGTTCATGGCTCATCCTGCTGGAAGGTGAATTTCCTTCACATACTCAAGTGTTTTCAAGCCTCTAATAACAGTTTTCCCCAGGACCTCTATGATGCTGCCACCAACATATGTTTTCCGTCACACATGCCATGTTGCAGTTGTGACTTTCTATAGATATTGATATACATCTATAAAAAAAAATTACAACTACCATTTGACTTAACTACTTAGTGTCTTTACATAAAATCCAAATAAAAAAAAACATAATGAAGTTTGCAGTTGCAATATGACCAATTGTGAACAACTTGTTCAACATGAGATGCAGAACTGTTATGTTTCAGCTTCGGACTATTTTTGGGGGGAAAAAAACCGAGGACCATGCCTACAAGTGGACCTGTTCAGTGCTGGAGAGCTAAGCACACTGAAGCATTTGAGGTTAGGAGTCCGCGGTAGACCACAAAGAGCGTCCTTGCCAGGCACCCTCACTTGACGTGCCATCCTAGTAGTGTAAGCCAAAAGCATGGGTGTTACCCCAAGCATTACGAGCACAGAGCCAAGAGCTGGGCGGAGGTGTGCTCACTTTCTCAGTGTTTTATTAATATTGTATCCAAAACACTAAGCTGTGATTCAACAAGCTTCCCCAAGCTTTGGGGTCTCAGTCAACACCTCACACCTCGGAGGTAGAAGCAGGTTACATGTTCTGGGCTCAGAGAAGCTGATGTTAAACACCACGCATCAGGTTTGGTTTCCTGCCTCGCAGAAAACAGATTTAATGTCCTGCATTTGACGAATATTTTGACTGACTTGGTGAAATTATACAAAAGTGACAAGAAAGCACAGATATCGTGTAATCAGATTCGTATCTCGGAGGCAATAAACCAGCTTTAGATCAAATGAACTCATCTGCAGGTACCGTTCGTCCCGTCTCTCAATAGTTTCTAGTCATCGAGTAAAAAAAAAAGAAAAAAGAAAAAAAAGACTCAAGATTTAACATGAACACGATGAAAGATCAAATTAATAGCGAGTTTAAGTTATCATAATGCAATTCACACGACTCCAACGCTCTGATTTGACATAATTCTGCGCAACAAGATGAGGACACCAGTGAGCGATAAGCATCCTCTTCTTCCTCGCAGATTGATAACAGCGTGCGGAATCCCATTGATCAGCTGCTGCCAGCTCCTCAGCTGAATGCTAATGAGCAGCACCGAAACCAAACTCCGGCCAGCTTTCTGTTTTCACCGGAGAAAGCTACAAAGAGCCGCGCTCCTTACCTTCTCCTCTTTGCTTAAAATTCCGCTCAGTCAGACCCAGCTTCTCTTCGACTAGACGTCCTCCTCGGTTTCCTTTCATTTGCGCGTGCTTTTCTGTCTCGCAACAGAGTTTTTCCCAAGTGTGGGATACCACGGGTTAGAATCTCGTGTCTTTACCCTCTGCCCGCACGCGCACACGTCTTGAAGTGGTGCGCGTTCGCAAACTCGGCTCACGTGAGCAGGGCTCTGTAATTCAGCTACACCTCTTGAAGCGGTGGATTTTTAAAACAGGGTAGCAAAACTATTAAAACAAAGCGCCGCATGTCCATAATGCTGGCAAACATTTTAAGTTGTTTAACAGAGGCGACACAAAGTTGTCTGAGGGCCTAACTAGCTTTCAATCTGGGGGCCCCTTTCTAGTTTACCCACCAGTATTACCAATTTCCCTTTTTTTATATAGCTACTGGTGCATTAAAAAAAAAAAAATATTTTCTTCACACACCAACCTGCCCTGATTCTAATGATGTACATTTACTGGTTGGTTGAGGTCAAAAAATATGTTATGTGTTACTAATGTATATTTTCTTACTAGCCACTCAAATCAGGTTTTAAATTATATTCAAATTTACTGATTTCATAATTTCACTGAAATTTGGCTGTTGTAAGTTTATTTTTGTAGTACAATAAAAAATATTGAAAAACTAAGCCATCAAGACTTAATCACTACATGCTTTTTTTTAATCATTCATACAGTTGAATAAAATAAGACAAAATGAACATATTTCCACTTTTAATTTGCACCACTGCTTTTACAGTTAGCTTGCCAAGATTATATTAATTACCAAATGTTAATGTGTTTTGCTTGACAGTTACACATGATTTTATTTCAAATAATATATTCTACTTTAAAATGGCACTTCTCATTTAAAAACATTTTGATATTTCAAGCATTTAATTTCCATCATAACTACAGAGCATTAATGAGCTTTGTAGCCTGGGGCATACGCACATTCATTGGGTTCTTCCTTATACTTTAGGTAAATATTAGTGGAGTTTTAGGTAAATATTATTCTCCTAGTTATTTTGTTCCATTTGGCAAAGGTACATTTCTGGAGGGGGACATCAGATAAAATAATGCCGCCATGAACTAATTGTTCTTCCTCTTCTGCCACTAACTTTTTCATGAACATCAAAAATAATCCTACATCAGTTCATCCGGTTTTATTTCTGTCTGCTTTGTCTTCTCAAAGACTGCTCAATTGGTCGTGGCAAATGGCTGCTTAATGAGCCAGGTCTGTGAGGTTTTTTCCCTGCCAATAGGTAGTTATTTGTCTCTTACTATTACTACATGCATCCTCGACATGAGGGATTACTGTAAATAACACAAGTAGTGATTTTCTGCTGTGGCTACCGAGAAGCTAATGCTGCAAGACAATAACTCGATGCAATCTTTTGGGTCTTCTTAAATAAAAGGTACTTTGAAAAAGGAACAGCTTACTGTACTGCTTGATAACTAGGATCAATTGGAACACGTGACTGAATTAATTTTTTTTGTAAAGTGCCTCGAAACATTTACTGAAATTGATTTAAATTAAATTCACTAATTAAATGAGTTAAATAGTGCATTAAATTTAAATTCAAAGTTGAAAAAAAATATTTACAGTGTGCATGAAATATTCTCCCCATGGAACCCTTTCAGCATCAGAAATTACTTCTAAATAATGACAACTTTCTACCTGTGAAGCTTTTGTTTCCTACTACTCCCCCCAACCAATTCTCAAAAACTAAATTTCTCTCTGGGCTAGCAAAGGGGGATCTAGCCCCAAAGATGATTTGTAGGGCATAAGTCTTTTTCGTAATTTCAGAATGCTGTGAAAATCATGTTTCCGACATTTCTGCCATGCTTAGTCACTAACAATGCCTTCCTTACCATTTTGAATCGGTTAAGATAGAAAAAGTGTTTAAAAACATTAGATGTTAAATAACGAGTTTACCAGAATCAAAATACTTTATTTTAATGAAGCAAAATCCATCCCCTAAATAAAATTCCTGCTTGAAACGGCACAATTATTGATAAAATTACATTTTAATGAAAGGCACTAGCTGAAAACAAGTTTTTTGTTCATATGACATGAATACAAAACATTACAATCATCCAAGTGATCTGCTGATGAAGGTATAAAAAAATACTCCTGAATTCACAAATAATTAAACCTGAACCTATGCATGATACTAAAAACTGTCTAGTGTTAATGAATAAGTTTAAGAAATACATATATACCATGATGCAACCATGACACTTCCTGTTAAACCTCCAGAACACATCGACTCGCACATAAATATGTTTTTCACTCAACATTAAATAGCTGTACTTTTACCAGATGTAGCTTTCAAACAAAAGTGTATTTCAATGACACCCTAATGGGCTCAGTAGGTCACTGCATGAGTTCTGTGTAAAACAAATAGACCACAACTAGCTCTCTCTCACCCAAATGCTAAAAGTGAACTGAAATGAAGTTGGAATATTTAGCTAAAGAGTTTTAAGCAATAAGAACAGCAAACCAAAAATATACTAGAAAGGATTTAAAACTAAACTTAGTGATTTGTTTCACCAACCATTATGTTACCAAAATCCACAAACTGGTAGACCAGATTGTTTCTTGTTCAGGTATTATTCCAAAATCTCATAAAATCCAAAACTGCATCTCATAAAATTCTGCAGCCATAGGACAAGATCAGATGTTGACAGAGTGAGCATGTTTCTTGCACAAAGGCTTGTCCTTCTTGGAGAAGAAGGGTTGGCCTTCCAGGCTGGTGGAGCAAACCTGCACAGTCAAACATTGACACAGATGTGTTAGTTACACGGAACAAGAAAGAATTACCAGCTTGTCACTGGCTGAAGGGAATCTTCCCAGACTTACCACACACACAAAACAGGTGTCATGCCAGGTAAAACCCAGCGCCTCCAGGAACTTGTCTCCAGCCTCAATGGGGAAGTCGCAGCCATGGCAGTTGGTCCCAAACATGGTGTAGTAGTCTGTTTGATTATTGCATTAACACAATATTAGTCTGTTTGAGATGCATAAGGATTTTCCTGGTTTCGCATTAGGAGGTGTTTTTTGTACCTCTTTCACAGTATGGCTGTCCGTCCTCCATGTGAAATGTGTTGCCTCTGATTGGCTGGTGGCAGGCAGCGCAGACAAAACAGGACACATGCCAGGTCTGCTTCAGGGCATTCATGACTTCCTGCAGGGGGAATGAAAAAGCAAGAGAAGCCATTCCTGAAGTTAGTACTGCATTAATAAAGATCTGAATATATTCACTTTAAGAACAATTTGAACATTTACTAGCTGCTAAATTTTATAAACAAAGTTCAAAACACACAAAAACAAAAGTTCTGTTCAGTTCCAGATTTAGAAATCTGCCCAAATGTACACAACTTGAATGTGTGACTCTTTTCTGCTATTCAGCAATAAGCACCACATCTACTGCTGAACATTAAAAAAACAATCCTGATTTGTTTTGTTTTGTTGCAACAAAACAAATCAGGGCAGCTATAACAAAATAAGTGCAAAAAATATAGTATATAACATAGAACACAAAAATGTTTAAAAGTGTTAAATGCCACTATATTTACAGTGGCATTGCCTCATATTGGTGAGAAAAACATTTATTTACGTACATTTATTCAAAGAGGAAAAGGTTCAAGGATGAAATAGTCATTTTTAACAAACTGATCGGTAGCACAAATGTTGGTACTTTCAACAAGCACAAGCAAGTTTTGTTATTAACTTAACTTTTAAGGTCAACACTAATTTGAACTTCCACTTTACCTGCATGTGCTGTACAGAATACTGACCGCAAAACAAGAGAGCCCTTGCCAATGTATTGGTACTGAATAAATTAGTTTCTGACCTCATAAATGTGAATCTGGAAAAATGGCATAAAATTGTTCAGGGTATAAAATTTCCCAGAAAAATCTAAATATAATAGAAAACCCCGGGATTTGGAGGACGTAGAGTAACTGTACATAGAGGAACGGTCAAGTATCGTCTTTCTCTGATCAAACTCTGGGAAGACTTTGTTCCGTTAAATTCAGTTGTATTAAACAATTATTTTTGTAGAATGGGATCCCCACGCCACTGAATTTATGTACATGACTTAAAGATTGCATTTTTAGAACATTTTAGGTTGAGATTATAATACTCCAATAGTGCATAATTTACACATTTTTACGAGCAGTGAGAATAGTTTTTGGATGGCACAGTGTGTTACCATGATGAAAAAAAATGTTTGAGTCAAGAATCATGGTAACTTTTTATCCTTTCAGATTTTCTAAAAACTTATCCCATTTTATAGCATATGGAATAGAACTAAATATCCACTAAAATAGAATTAACACTTTACATTTGTATATATTTTTGGAGTACTAAACATTTTTTATTATTTTTTTTTAAATACCCACCCCGAGTATCTTCTGGTTGCAGCTGGCACAGGTGGGAGCAAAGAACTGCTCGTAGCAATGCACGCAGTACACCTGGTTCTTCTCTTCAACAAATCCCCGCTCTGCCAAGGAGGAGTGGCAGTGAGCGCAATTGAATTCCTCAGGGTGCCAGGACATGCCCATGGCCACAAGGAATGGGCCTCTAATCAGAGCAGAGTTTAAACATAAATTATTCAAAAATTTATTCAAAATCTCTTTAAACATCACATGTGCATATAGAGCTGCCAAGATGTACCTTATGACTTTGTTGCACTTGCAGCACATTGGAGTGCGGGTACCAGCAGGTATATGCTCAGCACGTTGCACCAACGAGTTCAGATCCTCAGGATGTGGCTGTGGAGTGGGGCGGTCCAGTTCTTTCTGAGCAGGACCGACTATTTTCCCAAATGAGGGACCTGCTCCCACTTTAGAAAAGCCTAAAGAAGAGGGGAAAAAAAAAAAAAAAAAAAGGGTGAGGCTCCATGTAAAAGAGGAGAAAAAAAAAAACTGCTGACATCAGAAGACTGAAAGAGCTACAAAAAGTTCAACTATTATTGTGCCTGAGGAAAGTCAAGTGAACTGAATTATTTTTTGTTTTTCACAAAGAAAAAAAAAAAAACTGTAAACAAACTGTACTAATGTGAGAAGGTTGAACATGCATTTAATAAATGAATACATACATTAGTTCTGTAGGATTATTGTGTTATATTCAATTACATGTGCATAAAATATAATGATTGCCACATTATTCATTTTAAACGTGTCTAAAAATCTTTATATTTAAAAAAAAATATTACCTTTATTTAGGGACCATATTCATAAATGAAATCAAATCAAAATCACTGTTACCTAAATCTGCTGTACTCTCAAGAATACCTGTAAATTTAACATCTCAAATGGATATTTTAATTATGAAATGTTAATTTTGCAGTCTAGACATCCTGTTTTCCTAGAGTGTAAATATGATATGACACAGAAGCCTATTACTCTTATCCACACTTCAAAAGTCCAAAATAACTACTTTCCTAATCTTGTCCAAATCTAAAGTTAGAGGAATTACAGAAAATGTTTAACACTCAAATATCTTGCCATCAGGCACATAGAGGAGGCAGTTTAGGAAGCAGAAAGAACTCTGTAGAGCTCATTGTAAGAACTGCAGCAAAAATGTTTAAAGTGAGATATCGCAGTTATAAGTCAAGCATTTAGCATCGTCTGACCTTTTGCACATCTTTGCCATGGGTTCAGTATATACAGCTTTAACAATCCTCTGTAATTTTTTTTTTTTTAACATTTAATCAAGGTGGAAAGTGGGATCATGAAAAAATGGTGACAATAAAATAAGATAATGTTTGTTTCTATTTGCTTTGCATACACTAATGCTCAACATACAGCCAAAGGGAAATAAAATGTCCTTCTTTTGGGATTTTGGGGTTTTCTTCCAACTCAAATTTGAACATATAAAACATAGAACATGAACTAATTGCATCAACTCCAACTTTTACATAAAGCAAGTATTGGAGCATGAGGAATTTGAGCACAGTTCTTTGAAAATGATTTTTTCTATTATTTTATGAAGGGATAGAACTGGACCTAACAAAGGAATTTTATTCATTTTACTTATGTATTGGCTGCATTATAAAAGATGTTTATAAATGAGTTTAAGATAACGCAAAACATGTCTAAAAAGGCTTCAGGTTCTGCTGAAAAAAAAAAAAAAAAAAACTCAGTTTAAACTCTGCTGTTTGTGGTCTTTAGCCTCTAACTCCTCAAGTACAAACAGTTCCAAATATCTCTTCTCACAACTCTTAAACTTAGAACAAAGTCACACTTTTAAATGGAGACGGATGACTAGTTTGTGAAAATTACTTCATTCACGTTAAATAAATGAACAACAAGTTGAAGCCTTGAGCAATCCACTTAAACGAATGAGATTCATGCCTGTGCGTTAATCTGATAAATAAAAGCCAACAGAAGATCACTGTGTCCTCAGCCTCTCTCCCTCTCTCTGTGCGGCATTTCTTGAGGAAAACATGGTAAGGAAACACAGCACATCTGTTCACGTATGAGGGCGCACTTGTTATTAGTATTACTAATAATGATGGATGCCTCCGAGCAAATATTTGCACTGGCTGGCTCCAGGTCTCATGGCAGGGATCGCAGCATTTCATGAGCCACTTTCACACAAAATAAAATCCATAATTCTCACATTAACAATCTATTTGACTGAGGGAATCTTGGGAAAAGCCAATAATCTGAGCTCATTAAGTGAATGCCTCCAGTTTTTATAGAGCCCATAATCTTAAATGGCTTAGTGTCAGGTATTAAACCTGCTATAAATGTTATAGCTAAATAGCGGAGGTGTAAAAGAATGAGGCTGCCCTCTGCAGGCTGAAAGAAGCAAATCCATCTTACTGTCTACGAATACAGAAGTAGAGCTGTGAGGACGGTATGTGTATTACTGTACCTGCCGAACCTCCAGGTTGGAAGGAGGCTTTATTCTGAGCAGGAGTCTTAAATGTAGATCCAGGGACTACACTGCCATTCCTGGGTGCTGCTGCAGAATTGGAATATGTTTTTGCAGCAGGTGATGTGTGAACACTGGGAGTGGTTTGGTCAACTGCTTCTCTATAAAACAGATACACACTTCATATGAAGACACACTCAATTTGACAATACAAAAACACTTAACTCCATACGCATTTCAATACTTGTGTATTTTTTCTGAAAAACCACATACCACAGAGAGTTGTAAACGGACACCTGTGACTGTTTGTGTTTTAGTTGCTCATAAAATAAAGACCAGCAATACCAACATTAGCCAACAGGAATAAATTTTAATAGAGACATGTTACTGTGACCTAGCTGGATTTTTCAAATGTAGGAAAAATGTTTTAAAAAATGTAAATTATATTGCACATGGATACAGAGCTTTGCAAAAGTATACTATTTCCACATTTTGTGGTGTACAAAAACATGGTTTTAACTCATTTTTACCATTTAAAAATCTGAAGTTTGGCATATAGTTACACTCAGACCGTTTACTCCTAACTAAAACTCTGTAAATTAGTAAACCGAGTCCATCTGTGTGTAATTTAATCTTAGACAACACAATACAGCTGTTCATCACCATTGTGAAACTGTGTATTGGCAGCATCATGCTGTGGGAATACTTTTCTTCAGCAGGGACAGAGTTTATGGTTAAGATAAATAGACCTAATGCAGAAATTTTGATAGAGGCTCCAAAAGACTTGAGATTGAGCTAGAGGTTCACCTTCTGGATACACAATAACCACAAACATCCAGGCGGAGCTGGAATTTAGCATTTTAGATTAAAGAATATCCATGTGCTACAACAGCTCAGAGCACAGACGTAAACCCAATCCAATATGTGTCAAAATATTAAAAATGACACCCTCCATACAATCTGACTGCTTTACAAAGAAGAATGAGCCGGAAAAAAAACAGCCGGTAGAAACATCTGCAAAACAGCTGCAGAAGCTACAAAATGAGGCTGTTCAAATTGTTGAATTCAAACTAAAACCACATCTTTCATATTTGCTTTTGTAAACTGCATCATTTATCTTCTTGTTCCTATTTATGCACTATGTTGTGTTGGTCTTCAACGTAAAATTCAAATTACTGTTACATGCATTGACATTTATCCCCTACAACGTTCTCAAAATAACAACCAGATGGCGACTGATGCAAATTTTTGGGGCACGCTGTTGTCATATTGCTAAAGTTCATGACCAAAGGGCATTTACAAAAGGAGATGCAGATTAAAATATTTTGTGAATACAAATCCCCATCTGTATGTTTAATTCTTTGTCAATATTTTAGAATAAAACAAATTTCTAATGCTGGTTAGTAGAAAATACATTTAAAAAAAAAGAGTGACTGTGATATGACATTTGACACCTTTAAACTTTAACCATGTTTTTTTTGTATTACCATTTGATAATATTGTTCAATAATGTTTCATAAAAACACATCAACTGATCTTTGCATCTACTTAAATAGTTCTCTCTGAACAAGGTGGAGAAAAAAGCCAAGGAGATGAGAAGAAAGCAGAGAAGTTGTTTATTCAGAAAATAAATAGCAAAAGAAAGATTAGAAGGAAGAATGACAGACATGTTCAGAAAATTCAGGAATATAAAACAGAAAATAATGAAAGCACAGATTTACAGAATGTGCAACCTCTGCAGACATACACACTGCAAAACTAATTTACTGCTATTTATCTAAATGTAGACATTTTTTTAAGCATGCATCAACGGGACCATCATGGTTTGTCGTTTCATCCATTTTGTACTTATGTACAAAAAGAGACTACGGAAGTCAGTTCTGGTCAAAAAAATCTAATTAAACAATAGACAAAACAAGCCTTGTACTACTGTACATTTAGCACTCGTGCTGAAACACCGTGGTGCCAGTCTCTCAGCTTGTTGTACTTGTGTCCTACAACTTCTGGATCCACCTTGCTCACTCTGATTTGCACAAAAGGACAGAATAAAGAGAAGAAAAAAAACAGGGGAAGACAGTTGTACATTTAAGGTGGCAGAGCAGAAGTCAAAGATTTTACAGGAGGGATAAACTGAGGAAAAACAATAGTCTTAGAGAATGTTCTCTTTTTATAGTCTCTAATAGAGAAATACAAGAAACTAATCAAATGACTGGTTGGCAATGCTTGAAGAGCATGCGCTGCTTAGATCTTGATTTAATAAGAGTTTACATTGAGGACAACAATGGAAACCACAAAAACTGTCAACACCACCTTACTTTGCACTCTTTAATTGAAATGTTTTCTGTTTAAAAGTCTTTTAAACAATAAAACACTACCCTGTATCAGGAACTCTTAGAAATTTTCTTTTGTGAACATTTACCAGCCAAATAATAAATGAAACAAATCTAGATCAAATTTCAACAAGTGTTCTTGCAAAATAGATCTCCTTGTTGTGCACAATATTAATCTGTCCTGTCTCTAAAAGTAGTAAAAGTGAAAGAACCACACTTATTAGTCTTAAGAAAAAGCACTACTTACTTTTTTCCATTTTCTGGCATTTGTTCTAAAAGAGGAAAGAAAAAAAAAGCACCCATAAATTTACCATCATATGGAAAATTAGAGCTAAGTTTACATGAAAGATGCATGCATAAAAAAAATGTACATAAATAATACAACCCTAGCTTTGCTGGTTATTTTGAAACATTGCAATCTATTATTATTATCTACAATAACAAAACATTTAATATTTCTAAGACTAAGAGTACATCACATTTTTTTCTGAACACATTTACACACATTCACACTTGTTCTATAAACACCAAGAGAACAGCAGCACATATAGTTTGGCTATAAAAATGTTTTAAAAAATGGAGCAAAGCTGGAAGTTTTTGCAACAGCTTTTATTACCAATCATTAAAATGTATTTGGAACGATTCATATTCAGTTCCGAAAAACAGAATATCTCACATGAACTTAAGGAATGACAAGGAGAGAAAAAATTATGCAGAGTCTGCATTTCTCTTTACAATCTCTGAGAACTGACACTGAGGCCTACAGAGAACTGCTTCACATTAGTGTTATATGAAGTGAACCAACTTCATGCACGGTAAACAGTCCAACCCACAATTGGTTTTACCTCAAACATTATGGTTGAAGTCGCCACACAAGGTTTCTACTAGATTAAGCATTGGGATTGGGTTAGCCACACCATAATATTAATCTCTCTGGTCTAGACCAGGGGTCTGCAAACTTTGCAACTTAAAGTGACATTTATTTTGCCCTCTGTCCTGTTAAATAAAACTCATTTAGAGTTGCAAGAGTTATGTGATCTTTTGAAAAAGACAACTTATTGTTTTTGATAAATATCTACTACAGAAAATTTGTTGTCATTTTAAAGAGCTGTTTGAAGTTTCTAAAAACTCTCACTGCAAACTGTTTATTCACATCAAAATAGTGAAATATTTACACTGATAAATAATAAATTAATCCCTGGTAGCCATAAACAGACCCAACATCATAGTATGCAGGTTTCTTTGCATTGGGTCACACAAAGAAACCTGGGCTTTCTTGTTTCACAGCATTTTTTGGCTTGTATTTAAAGTTTGTGGGTTATCTGTTAAATAGTCCGACACTTGCTGAAAAAATTACAATTCACCAAAGAGATGAAACTTGTTCAGCAATGGGAGTTTGCTAGTACTTCTTGGCAGGAGCATAACTTTACATGTCCAAAAGCTGAATATTGGGGGATTAAAACAAAACAAAAAAATACTTTAATTTCATCCAACTTCAACCAAAAACAGTGATCAGTCTACTTAATGATATTGGATATCTATAATTTTGAAAATAACAGTATGGGTACCAACCGCATATCATTTGTAGTTAAAATACAAATAGCTTCATTTATATAGAAATGCAACTTATTTTTCATTGAGTGCAATCTACATTTACTATGGAATTATAATGAATCTAAAAAAAAAAAAATAGCTAGAAGTTATGTCAGACAGCGGCACTTTTTTGAAAATATCCCATAGTCATGAAGTCTTACTAATACTAATTTGAAATTATCTTTTTACTTTAAGCTGAGGTCAGTGCTCACCGTTCTCAGTGCCAGTCATTTGTGCGAGGATGCGGAAGGAGCGAGACTGGGAGGTACCGGTCCGTGGGTGCCAGTCCTCCGTGTCTTCAATAAGGCGCTTTTTGCTGGCGTCACTCAGAGGGGACACGCTCTTTTCAAGCTCCACACCAGCTTTCCTGTGCAGCAAAACAGGACATAATATAAATAACTTGTAACTTTGATTTGAATGGTTATCATCTAGATTACAGGTTTCAAACTCCAGATCTGAGGGTTGGTATACTGCATTTTTTAGATGCATCTCTGCTCCTCAAAAATCATAATACCAAGTTGTTATCATGACTCTATAAAACTTCAGTGTATGAGGTGATAATTCAGTCCTTTGATTCGGATTTGTTGGACCTGGGACACATCAGAAACATGCAGAACATAAACAGCATGGTCATTGTAAAAGGAACAGGCTGAAGGTATAAAGTCTTTTTTTTTGGTGTCTAATTACTTGCTCAGTTTGTAAACAAAAAATACTACAATGCTGGAATTTATACTTTTCAGATCAACTATTGCTACAAAAAGTTTGAAAAATATGAGGAGAACACTGGAAGTAGATTCAGAGAGAATATTACTCTCTACTTTAAGTCCTGAGAGTGGCATAGTGTTTTGGGTTAACTGGGTTTGGGTCACAGTTGTATACTTTTTTGAATATGCTCTAAAATAGACCAGTTTATTCATTAAATAAATAGAAAAAGCATAAATGTTACTTTTTTAAATAAATAGATGTGTGCCATTTAAACTGTCCTCCCTCCCCTTAAAATAAAACTATATAAAACTAATGTTCTATATTTAAATACAGGTAGTTTTTAGACTTCAATACCAAAAGAAATAAAAGTCAATAAGTTTATGGTTTGATGCATAAGCAGAGATGTCTTTTATTTTCTGTTAAGTTCAATACAAGTAGCTCAATACTACTAACTAGAGCTGTTGTAAACGAATATTTTAGTAATCTATCAATTAATCGAGTAATCGCATAAAAAAATTGATAAAATAAAATATTGGTAAATCTGGCATAACAGCAGTGTTACTATCAGATATCAATATCAGTCCAATTTTTCATATTTGAGCTTCTCTACTAGCTACTTTTTTGTAGTTTAGAAAATTAACCTGTAACAATAATAGCTCACTTTCTAAGTTGAAGAAAAGTTATACAAAAATCTGAAATTATATTCAATTTAAAAATAAAGAGGCAGGATCACAAATACACTTATAAAAAATGTCTATATTACAATTTTTAGTTTATGTTTTCATCTTCAGTGAGTTTAATAGACGAACTCTCATCTTGCCCCAAACCTGTTTGAGAATACGGGAAATGTGGCCTGGGGCGGAGGATAGATTAGAGGTGAATGAACGAATGAACGGGAGGAGGGGAGGAAACAGACCAGGGGACGAGCGTAGGTCCGGGGGGCAGTTTGAGGGGCCGTTTAGGATGAAATCTATGTTTTGTCTCTCACACACTACTAAAAACTAATACACACACACAAAATATTAAAATTGCACACATATACTATTTAAATGTCACACATACAATTTTTTTCTCACACGCATACATCAAAGACTAAGATCGCATCATATAAAACTAATAAAATATAGACTCACCTTTTGTATGTGTGAGTTGTCACGGAAAAGGCGGGGCATAATTCGGAGATCAGATCGCGCATGCGTTGATACCACAGTGACGTCAGCTTCAAGTTGGCTATTGGAGCTACACGGTGTCAGCTGCTTTTAGCTCAGTGCTAATCCGATTTTTGAACGCTAATTTCGGCCAGCCGTTCTCTACCGCTCCTTCCTCAAGCACTCGGTGGATTCAATTAGGGCTTATTCCGGCGTTAGAGCCGGAGTAAGCCCTAAGTGAACCTCCAAGCGCTTGAGGAGGGAGCGGTAGAGAACGTCTGGCCGAAATTAGCGTTCCTAAATCGGAACAACCTTGAGCTAAACGCCGCTTACTCCGGTTCTAACGCCTTACCCTGGTGTCAGAGCCATAAGTGAACCTCCGAGCGCTTGAGGAGGAAGCGGAGCTAACGCCGGAGTAAGGCGTTAGAGCCTTACGCCGGAGCTAACGCCGGACGAAGAGGAGCTAACGCCGGAGTAAGAGGAGCTAACGCCGGACGAAGAGGAGCTAACGCCGGACGAAGAGGAGCTAACGCCGGAGTAAGAGGAGCTAACGCCGGACGAAGAGGAGCTAACGCCGGAGTAAGAGGAGCTAACG
>CAEGAE010032950.1:0-70012 GCA_903067095.1 Girardinus metallicus | reverse complement strand
ATGGATGGATGGATGGATGGATGGATGGATGGATGGATGGATGGATGGATGGATGGATGGATGGATGGATGGATGGACGAATCGATGAATGGTCAACAAACGGCTGGGTGAATTGATTGGATGGACAAATGGATAGGGGGACGGATGAATGAATGGATGAATAGCTGGACAAATGGATGGATGGATAGTGAACAAACGGATTAATTGGGTGGATGGATGATGAATAATTTACACATGGATGAATGGGTGGGTGAATTAATGGATGGATGGGTTGATTGGCTGATGGACGGATGAATGGATCTTTAGTTAGTCATGGTCCTCTGTATCCGAACTGGTAGATGTTTAAAACATGTTGGTCATACAACACTTCCTGAACCTCTCACTGAATTCCTCTGAGGTTTTTCTGCTGTTTCTCTGACATAAAGGACCTAAAATGGCCTCCTAAAGCCACCACGTCACTCTAGAAATCTCACTCAGATGTTTGTGTTTGCCTGAATCTTGGTTTGGTTTCCTTCAGCCTTATGAGCGAGAAGCGGATCTTTGAGATGATCAACGCCTCCAGACACCCCTTCCTGGTCTACCTTCATGGCTGCTTCCAGACCGCTGACCACGTCTGTTTTGTCATGGAGTATCTACCCGGCGGCGACCTGATGATCCACATCCACACTGACGTCTTCTCAGAAGCTCAGACCAGGTTTATACAAACTCCTTCTTCAATGTGATTAGGGATGCAAGTTATTGATTAATGAGTGAATCTACAGTTGATTGATCTCATCATCAACTAACAATTAGTTGATAGGAGGCCATTTTCTTAAAAACCTGAGTTTTCTCTTGGGTCAAGAGGGTTGACTGTCTTTCCATAATGTAAAGGGCAAAATTTTTCATTATGTGCTGAATTTAAAAAAAAACATAATGAAATTTAAAAATGTAATTAATCAGTTGTATTAAATACTGAATAAACAGAAAATTGTTGTTTTCTCATATTAAATAAAATATAACAAAACAGGATTATCTTAAATTTTCTGAATGGAAAAATAAAAGATGAAACTTAAGGAGCTCATTGAGTGTTTAGATTTCCAAATTGAACTGCATGAATTGCGTTTTTCATACCGGACTTTGTTTGGACCGTTTTTCTTTCCCATTTTGGTATTGTCCCGCCATATTTGTTTCTGTATCAACTGGCTCCACTTAAAGATGACAAATGGCGCCCTCTGCTGGATAGCAGCAAAACTACAACACTAAAAGAAGATTTAAGTTGACGTTATTAGTTAATAAATTGGAACTAACTTTAACTTAATAAACCACTAATCAAAAATTAATCATAAGTCAATTAATTGTCCACATCCCTAGTGCATCCCACATCTAGAAAACTTTAAATTTATATTTTTTTCATCTATTTTCTTGTTTTCATGTTTGCTTGTTTTTGTTTTTTATATTACTGTTGTTGTTTGTAATTTAACAAACTGCTGTTCTGTTCAGGTTCTACTCAGCTTGTGTCCTGCTGGGTTTAGAGTTTCTGCATCTGAATAAAATCATCTACCGGTAGGTCCAGCTGGCCCATAGCGACGTCACATCGTCCGAAACCCAGTGTTGTTTTTATTGTACGTCCTCTTTGGTTTGTGCAGAGATCTGAAGCTGGATAACATACTCATGGATGCTGAGGGATTTGTTAAAATCACAGACTTTGGACTTTGTAAAGAAGGTAAAATTATTACACATGAATTTATTTATCATTGCTTGGTGGATTTCTAGATTTTTGAAGGTTTTTAAAAGATCATTGTTCACTTTTCTCCTTAACTCCTTTCATGTTTGGTAAGTTAATAAGTACTTTGTTATTTTTGGACTGGTAAAAGATCAAAATGATATTTCTGCAGGGATGGGCCATGGAGATCAAACCTCGACCTTCTGTGGGACTCCAGAGTTTCTCGCCCCGGAGGTTCTGACTGACGACACCTACACCCGCGCTGTGGACTGGTGGGGGATGGGCGTCCTCATTTACGAGATGCTAGTTGGAGAGGTTGGTGGAATATCTGTGCTCAGTTTTTACAAACATTTTAAAAATAAACTTTAACAACTCGATCATCCGTAACATAAAGGCTGACTCAGCATTGCTCTGCCTTCCTGCTAGTCTCCGTTTCCTGGTGAAGATGAAGAAGAAGTCTTTGACAGCATCGTTAATGACGATGTGCAGTATCCAGCGTCTCTTCCCGCTGATGCCGTCTCCATCATGCAGAAGGTTAACAGGACAAATTAACTTGGTCAGAAACATTAATAAAAAAGAATCTGATGGTCATTAAGAACAGAAATGCTTTCCACTTGTGAAAGTAAATTTGTCGGGCTTTTCAGAAACCCTGCAGGACAATACAAAAAAATAAGACAAAAGTCTTCTGGCCCACAACACGTAAAAATTAAGTTCATTAAAGGGGACCTATTATGCAAATTCACATTTTGTACTTTTATTTGGGTTTCTGCTGCGTCTAAAAACAATCCACACGCTTAAAAACAGACAGCCAACCATTTTTAGGCAATAAGTTCATGTTTTTTGGTGTCTGGAAAATGAACCGTTTTAAAAACCTGCGGAATGTAACGTCACAAATTAGAAGGCACTGCCCGTTGCCTAGCAACCCCAGAAGCCCAGCCCGTTACCTAGCAACCCTGGCAGAGTTCCGAAATGTTTGGTCAGCTGGTTTTACCGCTGCATACTGGAAAAGACAAGAGTTTTGTTGCTGACCTACCATCCAGAAACCACGTGCTGCCATTATCAAGAAACTATTTTGTGCAAAAATTGATGTACAACCATGTTGTGTCCTAACAACTATGATCAACGGAGCATAGTAGGTCACACCAAAAAAAAAAAAAGCCTTCAATGCTATTGAAGATTAGCATTTGGGGATGAGAGTTAAGAAGACTATTTTTGTCTTTATTGATGCTTGACCGGTAAACATGCTTACGGTCACTAGGTGGCAGCAGTGCTCAAATTAATCAACAGGCTTCCTGTTAAACCCTTTAGATGTGGCCTGCACAGGTTTCTAGCAAGATTGAGGCAGTGAAGAAAAAGAAAGGCAAAGAATTAGGGCCAGACTAAGACATTTTTATAAATTATGAAAATATAGTAACAGTATTACAAGAATAAAGTCATAATAGCAGAATAAAGATGCAATACTACCAGAAAAAAAGTTGTTTTAAGGAGAATAAATTTGTATGTAGTTATCAGATCTGCAAATCCGTGTGGCCCTTTCTCTAAAATAGACACAGTTGTTTCCACAGTTGCTTCTGATAATAATTGCTACTGATAATAATTTGTTCCTCATGTGTTAAAAGATTGTTATTTATAAAACTGATACTAAACATAACTCAACATCCCACATGTTAACGCTGTTTCTCAGACGATCTGTGAGCTCAATGGGATTTTCCTGTTGAGATAAAGGTTAATAATAACATCAATAATAAGAAATTGTGACCTATTCTCGTATTGCGTGTTTGTTCTGGCAAATGCAATTTATTTAATCTATTCTTGAATTGAAGTTGCGGGGATGGGGCTGCAGTTGGCTCTAAAACCAAACAAAATCTACCTGTCTTCCACCAGGAGGCGCTCTTTGTTTCTGTAATTGGAATAAAAGACAATAAAAACATACTGGGGTCTCAAACTGAATTAAAAGAATATCTAAATTGCGAAACTTTTCTGTTCTTAGCTGCTGAAGAAGAACCCGTTGAAACGACTCGGAGCCGGAGAGAGAGACGCAAACGAGGTCAAAGGAGAGAAATTCTTCGAGGTAAATCGCGTCAGTTTCATCTTCTCCAACAGAAGTTCAGCCATGACACTTTCAAACTTTTAAATATTCGCATTATGAAAGAAACGCATCAATTTAAAGCCATCCTACATTGCTGAGGCACTTTAACCTACGACCTTTCGGATGACAGCTTGTTATCATCCAGAGGTGCTCACACTTTTTCAAAATGATCGACCTACTACAAAAGTGCAAAACATATGTTTATTTAATTCTTTATATGTGCCGTTACATTTGAAAGTGACATGTTTTTATTTTCTTACTTGGTCCAGCTCTCCCACTCGTTTTCATACCTTTTCTTACGTTTAAGAGAAAGATGCAAAGGCTAAAAATTGGAGCTAACTACGGTAGTTATCTAGTTAGTTTTGCTACACTTAGCGCCGTTGTTTGTTCACTGTCAGAAAAATGTCCCTTTTTCTTCTTCTTTGTTTTAATGGCGGTTGGCAAACAACTTAAGGCAGAATTGTGTAGTAACTAGATACATTTACTTGATTTTTTGGAAAAAAATGTACCTTAAAGAGTATTTTTACTGAGCTGAGCTTAAATGATTGATCATTTCATCAGTTACTCAGTATTTGAACAGACTTTTTACCAAATACTTTTTTACTTTTACTTGAGGAAAAAGTAGTTGTACTCTTATTTGAGTAACTTTTTGGGTTCTCCGCCCGCCTCTGTGTCTGGAGAAGTCTGACCCAGTTTGACTTTGTGAAACTCTGCTAGACCATCGACTGGGAAGCCCTGATGGCCAGGAAGTTAACGCCGCCGTTCGTGCCGTCGATCAAAGAGCCCACAGACGTCAGCAACTTTGACAGCGACTTCACTCGACTCCAGCCGGTCCTGTCTCCGCCCTCCAAGCCTTTCAGCCTCTCGGCGGAGCAACAGGAGGCTTTTGCAGACTTTGACTTCTGTGCTTTGCATGGTTGAGCGAGGGACTGAAGACTCCGGGGGGAAACTATTAGCGCCAATTTGTCGGCGTTACTGCCGGCAGCAGGTAGCAAACCAGTACCAAATATGCATGTTGCCAATTATGATCATCCAGTGTTGACTTCAGTAGTAGAGTTTGCAAGAACACTGATGTTATTTGTTCTAGCGCTGCATTAGCTGGTCAATACGGAGGGCAATTAGGGCCAGTAGAAAAACTTATTTCCTGAGAATTTCAGAATTCTGAGATTAAAAGTTAAAATTCTGACAAAAAAGTCAGATTTATATGATTCATGTGACTTATATGATTCAATTCTGAATAGAATTCAGAATTCTTAATCTCAAAATTCTGAGGTTGAGAATTTGGACCTGAGATTACGGTCAAAATTCTGAGATTAAAATCAGAATTTTGAGATTAAAACTATAAAGTCTGATATTAAAAGTAAAAATTCTGAGATTAATGTCAGAAGGTGAATATTTTGAGATTAAAGTGAAAATTCTGATGTTATAGTCAGAATTTTTAATTTAAAACCAGAATTCTGAGATTTAAGTGAACATTCTGAAAGAAAAGTAAGACTTTTTTTTTCTTCCTTCCAGTGGCCCTAATGTTCTTCCGTAGGCCAATATTTCAGTGAAATGGTGTAAAGTTAATCCTCACATATCAGCCCTTTACAAAGCCTCTCTTTAGACTCTGGTAACCTCTGTTTGCTCTTGATTGTTACGCCATTTAGACCTCAAGATAAATTAGGCATAGCGCAGCTGAAAGTGGTATTGATCTGTTTTGACAAGCAGGACTTTCATCTGTTAAATCGGTTTAAATCTCACCGGATCACATTTAAAGAAAGTCTCCTGCCCCGGTGTACACAGCATCTTTGAATGAAGCGGCTCAGTCATCTACAGACAAGACAAAAGCTATCGATGCGAAAACGACCAGTGATCGCGCAGCCAACGGCTAGCTGTCGTTTAGGTAAACAATTAATTATTTTTAGCCAAGCAGAGTACGTGCTGGTGGACATTATTATCCACCAGCACGTACACAAAGTGGGATCAAAGGTTTAAACTTTGATCCCACTGTGTAATCACAAAGCGAGCTAACACGTTGGTCACTTTGTGCCGTTAGCTTAGCATTGTTTCTGTAAAACATATCCGCTCTAATCGAATACATTGAATGCTTGAAGAAAATATGATATTATTTAATATTTTGTAACATTTTTTTAGTTTATTTTTATAGGTTAGTTTAACGAGAAAAAAAAAACGTCCTAAATAACTGTGGAGACGCAACACGTTTGTTCACTCACTCACTCTTCTTGCTATATAAAGAAGAAAGTTGCAGGTAAGATGCATAGTTATGCTGGAATATCCCCAAATAATGTTCCACCAGTGGAATGTACTGAATTATAATCCTAAATCTGAGCTGGTGGAACTCATTATTCAGCTGTTTCGACTTAAAATTGGCCTACTTTAGCATCATCTATCTTTATGATGCTAACAAAAAAAAAACTCTTTAGCAATATCGTGTTGTGGAAATTCAGTGCTATTTTAAAACTCCTAAAACCTGCATTTGTTATAATGTCTACATTTAAAATCTATATTGTTTCTTTGTTATTAAGAGTCATTGTGGAAAGTCTAATGAGTGCTAGCCTGACTATGAGAAGCTGTTAGCTTAGCTTTGATTCGCTAAGTTAGACTCCTGCTGCAAAACTCTTCATATTTACTCCAAAATAATCCCGACCAAAACATAAAATAAATTCAAATTTGTAAAATATATATACTTATATTCTAACTTAGTTGTAAATTATTGCTAATTTTAGTGCTCCAAGGGGTAAATAATCAGTTGGGGGTTGTTCTCTTTCTTTTTGCTCAAATCAATTGTGCAAAATGTTTAAAACTATTGAATATTTGACATAACTTTAGGCTTAGAGCTACACTTTGTGACTCACACGGTTGTCTTATCGTCACAGTGTTATAAAGTTTCAACAAAATTACAATATATTCATTCATATATATAATGTAAATAAACGAGTCACATTTATTTATACCAAACCAGCCAGTTAAGGCCTTTTAAGACAGATTTAGCTTGCTTTGTGGCCTTTGCTTATTGTCTTTAGTTATTTACAGTAATTAACCTTTATCGGGACCTTCTGCAGCCGTTTCTATGCATCACTGTGAAAGGCTTTGTTCACTGCCTTAAGGAATAAACAAGCTAACCCAATGTGTGATTTCAAATGTTTAGCAAATATATTTCACATATTAACTGTAGCAAAGACAAGTCGTAACATATCAGTCCCTTCCAGACCGTCTGGTTTATGTTTTTGCTACAACGCCATGGTTAGCTTGTGCACTAGAGCTCCTGTAATAGCTAAAAGAAGCCATAGATAATATATTATAGCCACAGCTGTAGATAAATGTCTGCATATTTATTTTTGCAAGTAAAATGCTGTCCTACTGAGTTTGGATTAAAAGGGGAAGAATGCTGACATTTTTCTTTAAATGCAACATATTTTCAAAAAAAAAAAAAAAAAACTTGAAACTTTACATTTAGTTCTTTTGTTTTTATATCAGTTTATGAGAGATTGATGAAATCATTTCTGTTTGGTCAAAATACAAAAGGTTTAAAGCACCAAAGCACTTTAACCTGCAACTGACTTTTACATTTTGATTTGCTACGTTAACAAAATTCTATGGAAGCCTATTCCTGCCATAAAAGATGTTGGTAGAGAATAACTTTAAAGATGGCTTTACAGCAACAACAAAAAACTTAATTTTCTTGATAATTCACATGGATTGTGACTTTTATTATTGTGGTTGTGACTTTAAAGCTCGAAATTGTGACATTGAAACTCAAAATTATTACTTATTGCTAAGTAATAATTAAAAGTAGGATTATTCTCATTATTATAACTTTAAAGCTTGAAATTATAATTTTGTTGTCATGATTATGACAAAGGTTAAATTATGACAATGAAACTGAAAATTTACATATTATTTGGTTTATAACATTATAACTCAAAATTATGACAGAAAAAATTAAAATTATTTCCTATTATTTGTATTATGATGTTAAAACTCAAAATTACTACTCTCATGAATATGACTTAAACTATAAATTATGACTTTTTATTGTGACTATAACTTTAAAGCTTATAACTACAAATTTCTGTTGGGCTTTTATATTTTCTTAGGTGGCAGAAATGGGATTCCTTAGAATGCGTCATAATTTTAACTAAAATTTGAAATTATTCCACTTGATTAACAGCTCAAATTGACAACATTTAAACGCAGATTATTGTCAAACTATACGTTCATTGACAAGAAATGGACAAAAAAGTCAGAAGTTTCCCATAAGGAATAACAAAAACGGACAAAAACTTTATCAAAAGTTTACAACAGTTAACTCCATCTATCAAAAATCCAACAGTCTGTTTCGATTCTGACATTTTATGCATATAATCTTGAATCCAGCTGGATTGTAATTCGTCTAAAAATTATTGATAAATTCTTAACTGCCAACACAAATAAAATAATTTAACTTTTCCTTTCCATTTCAAAAATGTGGAATCAACAGTCGCGGCATCTCCTCTCTTTCCCGACACAAAAAAACTGTGTTTTTTTGTGTCGGTAACTCTCATATTATTGACTTTATTCTCTCAATCTTTTTTTTTTTAAATTAGTTTTTTAGTATGGCCCTAATATTATCAGTTTATATTAACTGTGAAAATTATCCCTGAAAATCAAAAATCGGATTAAAGTTTTCAGAATATTATGCTTTTCATTCGTTAGCGATTCTCTCTAAGGAATCATCCGCTTTGAACCAAAACCTCCACATTTTTTATTCCTCTGAAAGTCGATATTTTGGCTGTTTGGTTCAGCTGACGTAGGAATCTGTAGCGAAACATTTAGGAAACTGTTGTAGCACTTTAAGCTGCCGCTTCTGAATATTACATGTTGTATGTGTTTGTCAGAAATGTATTTAAATGTCAGTGAAGCATCCTGAGTAGGAATGTCCCTCTGTACAGATGTACTCGATCTCCACATGCATATCAAATGTGTTTTAATGTAATTAATAAACACAAAACAAATCAGAACAGTAAAAAAAAACAACAACACATGTTTGCCTCTTTGTTTTCATGTTAAACAGTTAAAAATAAATTACCAACACAGGCAGTTGGAGCTGAAAAGGCATTTAGTGCTGTAGTGTTGAGCAGACCTGAGTAAAATAAGGAGCTTTTATCAAACCAATAATCTGCTTTTTCACAGGAAAAATGTAAAAAAAAAAACGCTCTGAAGAACCAAAAGTCAATCAGATTATTAGCTGTGTTTATAAAATACACATTTTGACGTCAAATCACCCGAACAGACACACTGGTGACGACGTTTCCTGAAATCGACTGTAAATACAGGAAAAGGTCTCGACGTTAAACTTGGTTTTGGTTTTGTTTTCAACAATTAAACACAGTAAATTTAGAGCTCTAAAGTTACTTTTTTTAAAAACAATAATTCTGCTCAGAAATACTTGAGTTATTGGGCTTTTTAAGAAGTTAACACTGCAAAAACACTAAATATTACCAAAGTATTTTTGGCATAATTTTTATTGCAAATATGTTAGTACACTTGGAATAAGACAAAAATAACTTGAAAGTAACTTTTCAGGAAGGTTGTTATAAGTCAGTAATTCCTTAATATCGGTGAAAAAAATCTACCATGATAAGTATATAGATATATATGACATGATAATATGGTAAAAATGTCTTATTTCACCTATAATGAGGTCTGTCCCAATAACAAATTGTACTGGACGATAAATTGTCCCAGAAATTATTGCAAAACACAATAATATTGATGTTTTGAGGCAATTTTTAAGTAATATATAGATAATGGCACAATAATGCAAGCTCACCCTCTCAAAGATTAATAAACTTTCATTTTTTAAAGTACACTTAACACTGGATCTGGAAGATATTTTAAATATTAAGCAATAAACAACTAGTCGCATGTTAAATTAAAAGGAGCTCAATGATTTGCATTCTGAGGCTTAATTTTAGTTTTTTTGAAGGGATATTTTGTTTACAGACTTCATAATATATTTAATTAATGGTTTTGGTCATTTATTTGTATTTTCTTCTGAATATTTAAAATATTTTTCAGTTCTTGTGTAAAATGTTCTTGACAAAATTAAAGTTTTTTGATCTTTGAAAGGACAAACTTGCATTATTATTTCATTGTTATTATTATATTATTTAAAAATGATCTCAAAACAACAATTTTATTGTTTATCATCAATATTGGTGGATTACTGGCTCACACATAAGCTCCTATTTCTTGCTGAAAAGTTACTTTTAAGTTAGTTTTGTCTTAATTTAACATATTTGCCGTAGAATAGACCAAAAATACTTGGTATTACTTTTGAGTTTTTGCAGTGAGGCTTTGCTTATAACTCCCTCGAGTGATTTTAATCAACAGTTTTCTAAAAGTTTTATTTAAAAATTTTGCTGCCTGTTTACTCGTTTTCAGAACCGTTTCAATAATAAATAGAAAATTTGGCTTCTTGGAAGCAAAATTTATAACAAAAATAACTAAAATTCTCCTGCAAAAAGTCAGTATTTCCTTTGTTTTAAAATTCGTTGAGTTCTGTGGCGTTTTTCTGGTAGACCTGCTCCCACATCACCGTCCTGCAGATGCAGAAGAAATCCCAGAGGTTGCAGAAAACGCCGCGGTCGAACGGGTTCTCCTCGCCGCCGCAGTTCTTCAGGTAGGAGATCCGGTGGCGGGACATGAACTCCCAGGTGGTGCAGTTGATGGAGACGAGGTAGAGGTGGCAGCCCAGCAGCAGCAGCACGACGCCGGAGAAAACCCCGACCACGGTGAGCGCCGCCAGCAAGAAGCCGTTGGCTCGGAACCACAGATCCCACGTCACGCCGGGAGAAATCCCCGAGCTGGCACAGAAAAACAACGAAAAGTACAAGTTAGGGACAGAGAAAATAGGAAACTGACAAAAGAAAGAGCAAATTTCTGCTAAAAAAAAAAAAAACAACTAAGAAATTGTAAGATTAATATCAGAAACTTTCTAGAAAAACAAGGAAATTTCTGGGTTTAAAAAGTTGTGAGAAAAAAAGAAACTTTATACAAAGAACAAGGATATTTTTGAGTGTGGACATCCAGAAATTTGAGGGGGAAAATATCTGAAAATTTTCAGAAAAAAGAAAATTTCTGGGTTTTGAAATGTCTGAAATTTGTTAGAAAAGAACTCAAATTTTGAGAATAAATCTCAGCATTTTTTTTAAAAGAAAAAAACAAGGATATTTATGAGCCTAGAAATGTTTGTTTTTTCTCAATGTTCTTGCAAAATATTTTGCAAGAAAAATATATGAAATTTTCCAGATAAAAAACACAAAATTTCTTGTTTAAAAGTCGAAAATTTCCAAGGAAAAAACTCAGAAATCTTAGTTTTAATCTCAGACATTTCCTAGAAAAAAACGAAATGAAATTTCTGAGTTTGAAAAGTCAAAGATTTTCGAGTGAGTTTTTCAGAAATTGATATATTTACATTAAGCAAACTGACTTCCATTTGCGCAATTTTATGGTTGATGTAAACGCGAGATTTGAATAAGCAGAGCTGTTTTGAATATAATGTGCTTTAAATAATCCGTATCTTGGAGTTTGGGGATTAAGCTCCCCTCAAGACGTCTTAGGTAAAAAGACCCAAAGGTTGTTTACTTTGTCTTATGTAATGCACTCAGGTATCAGTCAGGGCTGAGTAATCAGATCTCCTCTGCCTTCTGCTCCATGTTCACATTTCCCAGTGATTTTAATCTAACAGATGATTCTAAAACCAGTTTGTTCAACTTTTCAACCATTTTCAAGGCAAGTTTTCAAACGTTTCCACTTAGGAAATAAAAGCAATGCAAATGAACTAAAAAGACAGTTTCAGTTCACTAATTTAATATAATTTATTACTGTTATTAGTATGATCTCGTGTTAGTATTCTAAGGTAAACTAAAATCTAACACCACCTTAAATGTCTCTTACATTCCCTCTACACCTGACCGTTCCCAGAAAGTTGCAAAAAAAACTAAAAATAAATCTCTAAAATTAAATTTCTCATTAAATTTTGCAGTCAATTGGGAAATATAAATAATTTTGTTAAATGTAATTAAGCTAAAACAGAACAAATTAGGTTTGATTTAACTTCAGGCACTGAGGGGAAAAAAGTGCATGAGTCTGTTTTTAAAGAAATTAAGAACTTTTAAAACCTTTAAAACATTTAATTGAAACTCAAACCCTTAAGAGATTTCATAAAACACGATAAGATCTTGTGTTGTTACTGCCTTCACGTTATGCGCCTCTTGACCTGCTGGTGATTATATTCTCTCAAAGGTTTTATCCTCGACTGTTTAGTCATTTTTATGAGCACATTTTGTTCTTTTGTATTTTTTGACTTAAAAGTCCTTTTTTTTTTTGTTTGTTTCTTATGATTACAACAAATAAACAGCAGCAGATTGAGCTAAATAAAATTAAAATGAGGTAAAAACTGATTTGAATGAGGCTTTAAAGCTTTTCTGGTCGTTCAGCTGAAAACTTTTGATCTTTGACATGTAGATCCCATAATAGTTCAAAGTGTTCTTGAACAACACATTGCAGCTTTCTCTTACACAACCTGCTTTCTCTAAAGGTCAACACCTTTAGAGTTACCTAACTCAGCAAGACGCAGGGCGATAAAACCGCACAGCTTCTCTCACTCATCCTTAACCGTCACCTCCTGTGTTTCCTTCAACATGTTAGGACGTCACAAATCATGTTCATTACATTTTTTAACAAAATCATTCTTAGATAAGTGGATCTTAATCTGCCCAGTCCTGCATATTTTGAGCTACTTTCAGAAAGAGATGTTTTAGGCCCCCTGTCACTTTAAATCCAGATAGCCTGCTGCTGGCCACGCCCCCGACTCAATGTTTACACTCGCACGTTAAAATGTCTGCCACGGTGTTTTAGAGCCATGGTAGATTTAAAAAAACAGCACATTTCTGCAAAGAAAATCGCTCAAATTTTGTGGTTAATCTCAGATGTTTTCTATAAAAAATTGGCCGTTTATTGAGCTTGAAAATATTTCTGACTTTTCAAACTCAGAAAATTTCCAAGTTTTTTTTTTTAAAGAAAATTTCTGACATTAATCCCCAAATTTCTGAGTTTTTGCCTAGCAAATTTTCAACTTGTCAAACTGATATTTTCTTGGGTTTTTTTCTTGAAAATTTCCAAGACTTTTTCCCCAAATTTCTGAGTTTTCTTCTACCAAATATTTGACTTTTAAAACTAAAATTCCCAAGTTTTTACAAGTAACTTCTTAGATTAATCTCAAGATTTTTCTCTAGCCATTTTTTACTTGAAAAGTGAAAACTCAGAAGTTTGCTGTTTTTTTTGTTTTTTTTTTAGAAAATTTCTGAAGTTGATCTCCAAATTTCTCAGTTTTTTTGTTTTGCAAATTTTTAACTTTTCGAACTGAAATTTCCTTGTTTTTTCTGGAAGATTTCTGAGCTTAACGTCAAAATCAATTGAGTTTTTTGGTGGAAATGCCCTTTTCCCTCCACGCCGTCACAGCAAATATATCTGCAACCATACAACCAGACATATCTGAAAAGCAGAAATTGAGCCTCCTGCACAACCAACAAGAATGCAGCAAGTGGTTTCTGGATGGTAAGTCGACAACAAAACACTGATCTTTTGCCAGGTGGCAAAATAAGCTGGAACTCTGTTTTGGTTGCTAGGTGACGGACAGAATTCTGCTGAGGGTGCTCGGTAACGGGTTGCTAGGTGAGGAGCAGTGCCTGCTGATTGTGACATTCGGAGATTTTCAAGACAAGTCTTTTTCCAGACTCCAAAAAACATTCAACTTATTGCCAAAAACAGCTGGGTGTTTTTTTTGTTGTTTTTTTTGAAGCACTTGGGCTGATTTTAGAAGCAGCTGAGACCCAAACAGAAGAACAAAAATGTTCAAAATGTGAATTTTGCATGACGCTAGAGCTTGTAGAAGCGCAGAGTGGACGTACAGAGCGATGTGAAGGGCCCACAGCAGCACCAGCAGCTGGACCAGCAGGTAGACCACGAACCAGCGGTGGTTCCTCTCCCCGACGCAGTTCTCGATCCAGGGGCAGTGATGGTCGAAGCGCCGCACGCAGTGTTTGCACGTCTTGCAGTGCTTCGCTCTCATTGGCTGCTGCTCAGGACACACAGGAAGACAAACACGCCATTTTATTAATCGTGCAGTCACTCCATTAGGAGGACAAACTTTAACTTTTTCACATTCTGTCACAACCAAAACGATGTATGTTGTTTGAAATGTTTCGCAAATACAAATCTACTACTGATTATTTTATTAATCAATTACTCTGATGATTAGACTATTAATCATCAGAAAATTGCCACGTTATTCATATTTTATTTAACCTCTTAAGCTTTTTTATAGAATTTTAGGAAAACATTAAAAGATTCAAATAAACAATTCAGTTATTTTTTAAATAAGAAAATAAAAGATTTTATTACTTATAATGCTCCAACATAGCATTGCTTTACTGAATTGAACCAGGCGAAACTAAAACAAACCCAACTGTGCAAAAGCAGCAAAAATCCAAAGATAAACTCTAGAAGGCTTTGAATAGGCCAACAGAATTAACCAGTTGGACGGAAAGTTTAAGTGCCGGATCAGAGGCTTGTGGAGCCAGCGGGGGGCCGGTTACCTGCAGCAGGCAGAACCCGCAGCGCCGCAGCCGAGGCGTCGACGGCTGAGGGATCATCGACTCCAGTTCTTCATCTGACCCTTGACCTCCCTGCATACAAAACAGATGGTTGGGAGTCAACATCTGACACCCAGGCCCACGGCGACCTATCAGCTGATAAACTGTGCCTCAAATAGTAAACACTATTTATATCCTTGGTGCCTGCTTTTTTTTTTGTAATGAAACACATTTTTATTAAATTTATTCTTACCTTAAACGTGTCAGTGAGGACAAACCCAGGATCCATTAAAGAGACAGTGAAGTACAAAAGCACCGACAGCAGGACCAGCAGGAAGAACAGCGCGGGCAGCAGCAGCTCTCCTTGCTCCTCACATCGCCGCAAATCTGCACACACATTTATTTCTTTCATGAGACAGAGTTGGACTTGACCTTTGACCTCTTTCTGAAAGGCTAAAAATGATATTTGTGTTTAATTCTTTATTTTGTTTAAAGATGTTTGGCTCAGTAAACCTGGAACAGATTTTGCGCTGTGGTGGACTGAAAATCAAGAATACAACAGCATATTAGGGCCATTTTGCAAAAAATAAAAAGTAAATCTCTGCCCAAAAGTTTTTTAAATTAATCTCAGAATTTGTTTTTTTTTTTTGTTCAAACTTGGAAACTTCAAAGTACCAAAAGTCAAATTTTTTTAATTTTTAGAAATTTTATGAGTTTCAAAAGTCAAACATTTTTTACTTTAAGTCCATGTAGAAAATTATCGACTTTTGAAACCTTTCTTATTCTAGAAAATAACCGAATTCACACAAATTCTCAATTTTTGGAGCTGAACAATTTTTTTGTTTTTTCTTGAAGATTCTGAGATTAAACACAAAATGTTTGAGTCTTGTAATTTTTTTTTACTCTTGTTACTTAGAAATATCTTTGTTTTTTCTAGAAATTTTTTGACTTCTGTGGCGGAAATTTACTTTTTTTTATTCCTATCTGCATTGGCCCTAATACCATTGTACAAGAATTATACATATTTAATTTGAATATTCAGATCCTTTTACATTGAAAAAGACGACACAGAATATTTGTCTTTTAACAAGCATGCTTTTTAAATTATCTTTAATTTTATAGTAAATGTTACTCAAAAAAATGACTTTAGTGCACCCAAATCTGATATTAAACTTGGCTAAAAATAAAAAATATGACTCAAGAAAGTGACTAAAATTTTGTTCTTGCTGAGAATTTTATGTTAATTATTCATTTAACAGAACCTAAGATGGAAAACTTAAAACGCCTCTAATCAATTTGACTTAAATAATCTCTATTATCTCAGAGACATTGCTGTACAGGTAAACTTTGATGGTTTAAATAAACTCACCTGTGTTGTGCAGGAACAGAATCAGGGTTACCACCCAGGTAAGCACGGTGTGACCGACCCGCACCAGAAAACCCGACCGGAACAGACTCTGGACCATCCTAACAGCGACACGACATCTCGGTAAGGTCCTGACTGAACAAAAAAAAAAAAAAAAAGAGAGAGAGAAAGAAATCACAAAAAGTCTTTATCTGCCTCACGAAATAAACGTAGAACCCATTTTGGAGCTAGCTTCCCTAATTAGCCCTCGCTGGAAACCCTGAAGTTGGAATACTTCCGTGTTTTGGTATGGTAGCCTTCGCAGGACAAATTGTGCGAACATTTCAACAACCGTTGAAATGTTCTCGTCATCTAAATTAAATTCAAAATACTTCAATTGAATATTGTTGTAGCTCATATTATCCGAGGTTTTTCGAAGAACTGTTGAAGATCCTAATAGCAGTAGCCAGAAAGGACATCCTGTATCAGTCTGTATCACAGTGACTGACTGAAAAAACTTCTAAAGCAGTCTTATGAAGAGGACTCTCAGGATCGTCCCTAATTTTACTGATTTTGTGGAGAATCAGTCTTTGCACCGTTGTCTCCAGTGATTCCAGAGCAGAACCAGACATCTTTATCAGTTCTTTATATGCTGCTGGCCCAACAGATGATGGCAGAGGAGATTATACTGGACAACATACTGGCATTCAGAACCTGGATTTGCAATAATACGTGGTTCCCACAAGTCTGAACCGGAAGGGATCCGCGGCATTGAACCGCCATTTTGGTAGGCAAGCGCAGCGCAAAGCATAGATGAACGATCGCTTTGAGACCAACAAAAACTCAAAAATTAGAATCGAGTAATAGTTGTAACATACTTATATTGTTCATAAAGGAGGTAGGAACAAGGCAAGAGCAAGTTATGAGCTGGTGGCTTGTCTATTGTGGTCAGAGCAACTCCATAGCAACTAACAATTAGCTATAATATGGCTGTCAGCTACAAAACTCTCTGAAGTGTGATGTAATGTGAGAACTTTGCATTGATCCAAAGAGCGCCAGCAATAAAATATCTGATTGGCTAAAGAAGAATTAAGATTTTGGAGTAGCCTAGTTAAAGTAAAGACTTGAATCAAATTAAGGTGCAGTGGGATGACATAAAACAGTCTGATAGTGATTATAAAAGCCTCCAATGTGGCTGGATGAAAACAATTCAGTAAACAAGAGGAGGTCACAGTTCCTTTTTATTTTAAGGTAAACTTTTGATGATTGAAACATCTACCAAGCATGAAACAAAAAATTCTTTAAAATATTTAGACTCAACTGGACCTTTTTAGAAGTATTGGTGTGAGTTAGTTGTGTTTTTAATAATGAATCATCTCTGATCCAACAATCAAGATGAAGGAATAAATTTAAAGGTCACAGCATTTTCAGTCGTCGGTCTATTCAAAGCACGGTGAGTCACTTCCTGATAGACTTCGGTGTGACTTTAATCTCTTTATTTCCTGAGACTCCAAGATGTTTCTGGGAAGCAGTCAGGCTAAAATACAAGCAGTCCAGTCCTCAGAAAATTACTGTTTAACTTAAGCAGAAACATTTTATGCCTGACTGAGAAATTTACATAAATCTGATAAGACTGGAGTGAAATTGTGTTGAATACATAACCCAGTATCACCATCCACAACAACTCTTTATTTAAATAAGAGTTGCAGCATTTGACCGACACTTTTAATATGTGATGTTTAAATGTTCTGACATCCAAATTGCAGGTGGGAAGTAAGAAGTTACATTTGAGAAACTTTATGAATTATTACAAAAATAAGTATTTTTAGAAGTAGTTTTACTATATCCTTTGTCCCATCACTTAATTTGTTACATTTCATAGAAATCAGTTTTCACTTTGGCTTTTTCTTTTTTTTGGCAATTAAAAAAAAAAAAGCCACATTTTGCTGATCAACACGGATTTGTAAAAGCAGCTAAAAGTTAAACCGTAAAGAAGGTGAATGCAATTTTTAGGTCATAACTATATTTAATTTTTCTGAAAGAATTTACTTTTAGGATTATTTTTTACTATGCTGTACTTTACTTTTTCTTGAGTGAGCCTTACAAAATAGTAGGATTTCAGATACGAGTTTAGGTTTTTAAATTGGAGTACAAAGATCTTGAAAAAACACATTTTTTAAACCTTAAATGTTTAATTTATGACTCATGGCAAGTTTACATTTATTGAAATCCTGGTAAAACCAGTGAGTCACAGTAGATTTATAACATTTGACAGAAAACAGCTTCAGTCTTGTGCAACGCTTTTTTACCCTGGAGGTAAAAAACTCACTTAAAACCATTTCCCCTCCCCCCCAAAAACCCACCACTTTCCCATCCTGAAACAGTATTTCCCAACTTCTCAGCTTCTGTTTGTCATTTAGACAAAAAAGAAAAAACTACCAGCATGATCTACATGTTTGCATGCAAATAAAACAAAAAGGCAGAGGCTTAATGTAATTATGCTTTTATTTGGATCAAAATGGTCCATTAAAACAATACTAAAACATCTTTATTCTGAAATTACTCTCATCCTGCATTGATAAGTCATTTATAGGCCCTTCTAACATTGAATAAAGTGCAAAATGCTTCATATTTTCCCCCAAAGCTCCTGCTTTTGAACAAACATGTGCTCATAATACATTTCCCTTAAACCTGAGGTGAACATTAGAAACATTCCTCCGAAAGGCACAGAACATGTGCCGACTTCCAGTTTTTAAATACAAAAATAAAACTTCACATGACTACAGTTAGTGTTTAGAGGATGTTAAGGCGATCATCCCACACCATGAATTATAATAGCACTATTGGCTTATTCCCTTCATCTAGAGAGAATAAATAAATACAGGAGGGGTGGAAATAAATAGCCACTCAGCTAAATAGGACGAGGTTTGTGCAAAGATGTTCCCTCTTTAGGATGAAGAGGCAGAACTGATAACGGCTACAGAGAGTTTTAATGCTACGGTCAGTAGCTTACAGAGTGCTGGTTACACTGACGCACAAAGACCCAAACATTTGGTCCTCGATTTCAACATTTAAAAACATAGATAGCAGCGGTCGTAATCCCGACATCCTGAGCTCACAGAGTCCATAATCTCCTCCTCTTCCTCAGCCTGACGTCAGCTGACATTCACAGAATGAGACTCCCAACGCCGGGCGGGTCGGCGGCTTAGCGCGACGTCACCCCCAGCTGAGTCTTGAGGTGTTCGTACACGACGTAGCTGATGCTGACGGCCGGGATGACCTTCAGGAAGTTGGGGGCCAGGCCTCTGTAGAGCCCGGCGGGGCCTTCGTTCTGCAGGATCTGCCTGAAGACGCCCGTCATGGACGCCTGCTGGTGGTTACCCTCCGTCACAGCTGCAAAAATTAAGATAAAAAAAATAGTTAGGAGTTTTCCTCAGTCACCTGAAGCACGTGTAAAAACTGAAGGCCCAGGGGCCAAATCCGGCCCGCCACAGTTTTTTTATTTGGACTTGAGTGAAGTTCTTCAAATCTAACAAAATTGGTGTCAAATGAAAAGTTTTCATTTGTGGTGCTTTCATTTTAGAGATATTAATAAAGAGGTTTCCAGAAATCATCATCAATATCTTGAAAATAAAAGCAGTACAAAAAAACCCCCAAAAAACAAAACAAACAAAAAATAGCTGAGCTGATCGACAAAATTTGTTTTCGTAAATATGACCACTTTAAACTTTATTAATATCTTTAAAAACTAAAGCGGCACAAGTGAAAATTCTCTGCACAAACATTTGACACCAATTTTGTTAGATTGGAAGAACAGAGAGTCCGACTTCACTCAGGGTTTATGTGGCTCGAAACGTCAACGACAAAATCAGTCAGTGTTTTTTTTTAATCCTGCGTTCATAGAAGTTCACTCAAAATTCAGATTTTTTTGCGCAGATGCCCAATTTTCCACAAAAATTGTGAAAAGCTTTGCGTTTAAGTCAGTGCCAACTCCCACCTGCAGGTGACAGTATTTTACTTTTACTACACTGCCTTTTTACTGAATTTTAATTGGGTGAAACTAAAACTTTGTTATGGGCATATTTACAAAGGTGTTTTTTTTATCTTAAATGCAAAATGTTTATATTTTTTGTACAGTTTTTGCCTAATTTCTGCTTTGATTGTGCTGTTCTTTTATCAAATTGCTTTTTTTTTTAGTTTGTTCTTACAATTTAATGATTAATTTATACATTTCTTTTTAGTCATTCCAATTGCTTGTTTTGTTGTTTTTATGCCCTTTGAGAACTAAGGATATAAGGAGCATTATAAATAAATTCTATGATTATTTCAGTAGTTTAATAATGGTCCTAAATGGGAGCCAGAGAGGAGCTGGGTCTCACCTTGTGCCTGCATGCGGGTTCGGACCAGCGCCAGGGGGTAGCTGGCAAGCTGACCACAGGTGCTGGACACCGTGCCGCAGGCCAGCAGAACCAGAACGCCGGGGTCCGTGCTGTTGGCGCCGTACTGCTGCAGGTAGCTGTTCTTCAGCGTCTGAAACCACAAAACCCAGAAATTAAGACTTTGTGGCTCATCAGAACCAAAGTTTAAAGCTAGAAGAGTCCGTTCTCACCTCATACACGGCCAGGTCGATGCCGGCGTACGGGATGATGCCCAGCATGTTCGGGACGTAGCCCTTATAAAACGCCCCGAGGCCTTCTTTCCTGAAAATCTGCTTGGCGCAGTCCGAGATCCCGGCGTACTGGCCGGTTGTCCTCAGAGCAAGTCGGGTTTTCAGAACCTGAAAAGAAAGAGGACATGTTACTAAATGCAGACCTCTAAAGCCGACAGTTTTCCAGGTAGGAGATCTAAATAAAAGGATAATCACCTCCATGGGGTAGATGGTGCTCTGGGCAATTACTCCGGCTAAGGAACCTGCCACAAATCTCTCCAGGATGCTCAGAGTCTCCTTGTCGCTGCCGATTAGACGCTTAATCTGCAGAAACCCATTCAGAAAAAAAAAGCACATCAATGGAGGACGAACGCCAGAGATCAGAGCTTAAATTTCTCAACTAGAGTCGCTTCTGTTACCTGCTCATAGGCCATGAACTTCAGGGCCGATTCGGGAGCGATTTTGATGACGTTCACCCCGTTCCCCCGCCACAGCGACCTGGTGCCGCCCTCCTTGATCATCTGCATGAGCCCGCTCATGATGCACATGTTGTTGGTTCGAGATCCGTAAACCTTAGAGGGAAAAAACACCCAGGAGGTAAATAAAACGAGTTAAAAACTTTATTTTAATGGAGGTTGAGTCAGACTTTCAGCAAATCTAATTTAAAATTCTTATGAATCAAGTTTAAGACCTCTATTGATCAATGTTGTCATTTCAGTTCAGTTTTTTCCACCCCAATTATTAAATTTGATAGGGACAGACACACAAGAACGTAGACAATCTAAATAAAACTGTAGTTTCCCTCCTCAGTATTGCAGATTGAAGAATCCTATTTCAATAGCCAAGCTTGGTGCTTGACCGCCATGTTTAAAAATCCACTAAACCTCTGACGTCAGAGTTTATGTAGCAGCAAATGCTGCTCCTAGAACAATGCTAGCATTAGCATTGTTCTAATGCTAGCATTGAACAATGCTAGCATTAGAACAATGCTAGCATTGTTCTAGGAGCAGCAGAACAACCCCCCCCCCCCCCCCTTTTTTGGGGGGGGGGGGGGGGTTGCCACGTCAGCGGATCATAACTGACATTAGTGGCGTCATACAGGTTGACAACAACATAAGTGAGGCAAAACCGAAGACGAACGTCGTCTGGTAAATTTGCAATTAGCCATAATAAACGCAAAAAAGCAAGCGAGCTAGCTAGCAGCTAGTTAGCGGTAGCCTCAACCGCAGCGTCACAGAACGTAACGAAGATGGTCTGCGCACGCAGCTCGACCAGTCCCGACGGAAAGTCGCAGTTTTTTTTTCCCCCCGTCAGCCTCCGTGAAATGTAACGTTGAGTTCCCGCTGTACTCGGAAGCGGGAAATTCCAGCTTCCCAGTTGAAAACAATAAACTGGAAGACGATGTTTATGAGCGTCGTCATAACGCCTCAGGGTAAACAGAGTTCTAGTTCCAACTTCCAAATTCATTAGACCATAATTTTTTAAAGGCATTTGAGACATTTTAATACAACTTCAGATTAATCAATTTAAGACTTGAGGATGTGGACACTGTGGGTTTTTGGGGTGACCTAGGAACACTGACATCTGGGGCGCATAAAGCTCCAGCCAACTGGGTCAGGTTTGTTTTAACTGTAACTGATACGTTTCTAATCAATGAAAAGGTCAAAGTCAACTTTCATTCTGACGTAAACTGGAGCTGCTGGTACATTGTGGCTTGGCACAGGGCACCTCTAATCTCACGGATGACAAGAAGATTTCAAAACAAAGGGTGTGACGCTTGTTCCTGAGGCCCGATTGGCTGGCAGTACGTCGGTCTATGAACTCCCTGTCCAGCAATTGCACACCAACTGTTAAAATTTAACTCGTTTATGGCTCAACCCAACGTTAAGCAACAGAGAAGTCATCACTGCTCTGATTTTGACGCCCAGATTTTTTTTTTTTTTTTTTTTTTAGTTTGACGGACCTCTTACCTGCATCATGACTTTGAGACGGTCCAGCGGGGCGGTGCAGGTTCTGGAAACGGCTCCGGCTCCTCCACCTGCGACCAGGTGCCTCCACCACATCCCAGTCTGCTTCTCCTCCATGGTGAACTCGTCAGGCACCATCAGGTTCTCACCCACATCAAATATCTGCCAACAAAACAGCTCAACTTTTAGAAAAATATCACCCAAAACAGAAAATGTTACACTTTAATTTAAGTAGTTCAATTTGCAAAATGACAAATTTTATTAAAAAATTAATTATGATGTTTCTGGATTTCTGATCTGCTGATTCAGAACAATTTTACATTTGATGATTATAGCAGAGTTTTGACTGGGGACTAAAATTGCTCCATTTTCAGCTGGTGTGGATCACTTTCACTCTACACTGCATCAAACCAACCAAACAATATGAGAAACTTGTTCCCCTCCTGTCCTGTGGGGGCGCTGTACCAAGAACCAGTGAATGAAACAAAAACTTCTGGAGAGACATGAGCGCAACTTCCTTCTTCACAAAATGTAAAACAAAAATGGAGTAGCATCAGCGGCTGTTTGTCGTTCATAAAAGACCCAGAGCCATTTCTCCCGCTAGCGTCATGCTTTTGGTTGCATTTACCCAGAATTCCCTGAGCTGTAGTTCTCTTCCTGCTTTTGATGAGTCTTCTGGACCACTTGGCATTCAAATCTCCATTCAAACCGCACCAGAGTTTACTTCAACCAAACTGAGGCCACATTTTTGGTTTGATTGTGCATTCACACCTCCACAAACAAACCAAACTTTCTATGCAAATGAACTATAGTTTAATTAAATTGGGTTAAAAAGGGCTGGTGTGGATGCGCACTTAAATAACCTAATTTATGCATCAAAGTACGTGAGCTTTGCCAAGGCAAAACTTGCATCCAAGTTGGTAGATGCTTTTCTAGTCCATACCAAAGCCAATTTATCGCAGATTTGTTGGTGCAAGCTAAAAGACAAAGACATCCAAACTGCAAAACTCAGAGCAACACTCCTTCAATCGTCTTCGCTTTGACCCCTGAGGCTTTTCTCATTAGTGGCAAAGCTCTTCAGTGAAGGGAAAATATGAGTCACCAGGCAGGTTGTCTTTTCATAGTAAGGGTCAAGCTAAGTCACCGTCACGGATCACACGAGTTGGGATTTGAAATAATTATTGGGGATTATTACCAAGGGCTTTGACGCAGATTTTTAATTCGGGCTCCTTGAACAGAGGAGGCGCTGCTGCTTTAAGATGATCAGATCCAGGAACCGACTGCTACTGGTTATTAAACAACTCCGATCCCTTTTACCGAGAATCTGAACTGTAAGCAGAGCATGTGGACAGTAATCAGAGGGGGAAAAAAAGGACAAAGACAAGGCGAGAATTTGATTAATTTTGTAAACAAACTGACTGGATTTACTGTCCCGGTCAAACCCTCCAGCAGCTGAGGTTTCGTCAGTAATTCACAATGTTCTTGGCGCGCAGTGAGGGGTGACCAACTCTATTCTCGTCTCTGTCATGAGTCCAGGCTGCAGGGCAGCACATCGGGGATCCAAAATAACCTGCAGGTTGCCACCGGTTCTGACTGACTGCTGCCCTCTTTTACATAACAGCTCAGCAAGTTGGAAAATCTTTCCAACATAATCCCCACCGGAATGAGCCTCATTTCTTTTCACAGGCCTAATAGAGCTTAATGGATGACGCACGACCTGTGCAGACTGATCTCCGAGGAAACGGGAAATCGACGAGGTGCAACACCCTGATTGCTTTGATTAGCGCGATAGCAGCCATATTGATAAGTCTTATCAGCGAAAATGGGTTATCTCAATAACCTATCTATCTTACATAATATGTAATATATATTGAGATAGGAGTTTCTAAGAATTCAATTTGTAAAGCTAACATTTGACCTCCTTTCCAGATTTGGGTAGGAACCAGTTACATTTACCTGAGTATCTGTTTACCTTATATGTATTATTCCCAATTGAACTTTCCAAACCATTTGAAAGAAGGTTTCATGTTTGATCAGTGTAGTCAAGCTGCACTTGTGTTAAAGTTTTATATTGAAAGAAACCAATTTGGGAAATTTTTTTTATTTTGGCCGATTGTGTCAATTGTGTGAAATATTTTCATTTTGATCTTTAAAATACCAGCATTTCCACTAAACTTTATATTTTGTAATTTTCAAGCATCAAGTGACTAATAATTTGATCAGTTAGTCAATACTTGAGTTGCCTTTTCACCAAATGCTTTTTTTACTCTTCGGTACTTTCTTGGCAGCTACTTTTTACTTTTACCCAAGTAAAAATATGTAACCAAATAATTTGTTGGGCTCTACCCACTCCTGAAAGAATAAAGCCCGTCTTGTTTAATTTCCCTTTGGGGTCAATAAAGTATTCTTGAATTGAGTTGGGTGAAAGTCAGAATGAGGAACTAACCGTGGAGTGTTTCCAGTAAAGGATGATCTCAGGAATGTTATCGGTCTTCTCCACCATCGGGTATATACTCCAGTCTTTGCTGCCAATCGTTATCATCCCATTCTTATCCATACTGGGAAAAAAAATGAGAAATTAGTATGATAATCGAACCAAGCATCAACAGAAGGGTAGTTGTTTTTTTTTTAATTACCTCTTCAAGACTGTCTCTGCATGCTGCAGGGAAATATGGACGCCGAGGTCACGAAGCGACTGCATCAACTCTTTGGCATCGATGCGGCCTAGAAAGACAGAAACGGATCAGAATCTGCTTAGTCAGAGCGAAACAAAAGGCAAAAGCCACAAACACGAGAAAAAGCGGCTGCATACCAGCGTTCTTCCTGTCGAGACTCTTCACCACCAGCTTCAGGTCTTTCTCATAGTCCTGCAGGTAGTGAACGAACTCCTCAAAGTCCAGCTGCCCATCTGCATCTTTTTCTTCACTTTTTAGAGATTTCTGCAATGAAATTAGCGATTATTTGCCTTTTTTCCCCCAAAAACTAATTGCAGATATTAATTTCTCTGAAGGGAACACCATCTTGCAGAATCATTCAGTCACCTGGTAGTAAAACGAATTAAACCGCTTATAAATAAAGAGCTGCCAGTTCGAAATGTACAGCATGTGGGACCACCAATAAATCAAGACACCTGAGATTTAAAGGAGTCCCCCCTTCACCGTGAAGGTATCACTCCAAACCAACCACCAATATCCATCTTTAACATCCCGATCAGGCTGACCCGCCAACTGTTTTAATCCCGTCTGGCTTCAGACCTGCTGAGCTATAACAGGGACAGAGAAACTGGCTGTACTCCAGGCTGGATAGGACAGACAGATACTTGACCTGCAGACCAGAGTGCAGGCATATGACTGTAACGATACCCTGCAGAGACATTTCAGGCAAGCCATGCAACTCACGCAAAAGCACAAGGCCATAAATCTGAGTTGGAATTGATTTTCGGAATTTAAACAATAGGAGTTTTGTTCTGCAGCATGTTAAGGTTTATTATGGTCTTTATATTCTTCAGAAAAGGACTTAAATCAGGACCATAAAAACTGATTTCAGCTGTGCAAACCTCGCTCTGAAATGGTTTAATTTTATAATTAAATATCTGGGATAATGAGGCATTTTGTGTCTGATAAAGTTTTCTTCAATTTTACAAGTGTTGCTGTGCACCAAAAACTGATTTTTATAGTGTAAAATAATCTGCTCATAGTGACTTAATAAGGCCCTAAAATGGCTTAGGACTAATTTTAAACATTACATTAAAAATAATAAACAAATAACTTCTGAATAAATAAAGTCTGAAAAGAAATCGCATTGCATCAATACCACCTGTTGCAGGACACATTGCTTGCTTTTTTTTTTTTTTTTTTTTTTTTTTAAGAATATATCCATCTTGCATTGGCAATAATCATAGCGTCATAAATGTTGCCTAAATTTTACCGTTATATCATGAGCCGTTTGCACAAACTAGTAATATTTGCGGTGAGAAATAATTACATGGACGAGCAGAGCAGCGTTGGAGTGAATTCCAGTGTTTTCCGGCACCATTTTGGGCTGAAAAAAGGCGGAATTAGCCCGGCTTCTTTGATCCTGCGTGCCGACCCATGAATTCCCTTTTAAGGAGGAATTTCCCGGAGAATTGAAACGACTCGTTCTGAAAATGATGCACTATCAAAAGAGAAACAATACTGATATACAGTTTTAATACGGAAGTACAAACTGATCTTGTTTCATTATTACTACCGAGTAGGCTTAAAAGAAGTCTAAACTTAGTGATTCTTTTTTTGAAACCGGTCTTTTCTACTGTGCGGCCTACACTTCCGCCCGCCTAAAAATCGCCATCTAACAATGAAGTAGAATATTTCTAAATAAATACATATAAAGTTTAGATGATTTAAAATTTGTTTCCATATAGTTTTAGTTGATGATAAGGAAAATAGTGAATTAATCTGTCCTACCTTTCTCCACTTTTGGTAGGTAGAGAACTCCTGGGAGGGCAAGAACACGCTGAGTTTGTTGAACAGCGACTTCAGCTCCGACGGTAGTCCGTTAGATTCGAAATACTCCACTTCCACTGGGTCCAAGTTGGACACGGGGACGTAAAGACACAGACCCAGCATGATTAGCTTCGATAGATTTAAAATAAACTAGAATAAATAAATAAATAGTTCTCTGTGGTGTCCTCCTACGCCGATCGACACTGAATGCCGGTCATACGCAACCGGCTTCTAAAGAATGTCACGAGGCTCCGCCTCTTCCAGAAATAGTTTCACGTAATTGGCTCGTCACAGCCCCTGGAATACGTCACTTTACTACTAACCAATCATTGGAGCCCTCCATTGATGGAAGGGGGGCAGAGTCATATGACGGAGGAATGAACTCAAGCGCTGTCTTGAGTGAACTATGTGGAATCTATCGACCAATCCTGTCACAGCTTTTGTTCAGCACGTGAAGAATTGACCAATCAATTATTTGTATGTCGTTAAAGGGTGATCGTCGAGGCTGCTTCCCGCGAAGTGTTTTATCAAGAAGCTCTTCTTACACATAAAATAAATATGGATATAAATATGGACGACGCATCCTGCCAAATTAAGCATTAAATATAGAAATAAATAAATGTCTTGATAAAGTTATTAAAGTGCCAAATATTGTATACAAAAAATAAGAACTATCCTAATTTATTAAATTATACCATTTAATGTTAATACTAATGTTAAATCAGTTGTAATTTAATATTAGCAGCATTATTAAATTTTTCATTTAATTTCTAATGTTATTATTTTAATAATTAGTTTCCTTTGGTTTTTTTCCTTATATGTTAATAAAATAACAGGACAAGCTTTTATATAAATAAACTTCTCCAATGGGTAAAAACAAACAAACAAAAAAAACTAAATTACAAGTGATTAATTTTTTGCTCCCTACTTGCTTACTCTTCAGATTAACAACACAAAATATTATCTATCATAATTATTAATGCAGGATGAGAATTATTTTCTTAGGCTTTGTGAAATTGTTTCACAAAACATAAAAATAACACATAAGACAAACAAAAACTATAATAAAATCAGTATTACACAACCACATTATGCTACCTGACAAAGTTCATAAACAGATCTTTTTCTATTTCTGCTTTTTAATATTTTATATGCATTAGAATAAGAACTAAACTTTGTCTTTTAAAGTTCTGGTTCTACCTAAGAACCTTTACTGAGGGACCAAACAAATAAAAAACTATGCAAGCTCTATAAAAATGAGTGTTTTTACTATAGACTCAGGCACTGAGTCTCCTGACCTTGGTTTGCGGCCTTCCCTGATTCGTGCTTCAGGGAATAAATAATAAATCAAAAACCTCTGTGACGTCACAACAGACCAGTACCCTCTGAGAAATGTTAGTTCTGTGAGGTGTTATATTTGTTGCTGTTTGTGTTTTGCCCTGATACCAACAAGCGTGGCCTGTGAAGGCTGTTGGACATAAACTATGTCATGAAAAACGAGATCCAAAAACAAGAAATTAAAGTGTGTCAAGAGGTCAGCTGAACATGTATCAGTTTGTGGTTAAAATATCTTCATGATGCCTCATGAGAACCACCTTCCCCTATTTTCTTTATTTGTTTTTCCTTTAAAAAGGTGAAAGGTGACTTTCTGAGTAAAATTCCTATCTACCACTAGTATTTATACCTTCCCTTCAAGGCACACTTCAGTCCATTTCTGAGAATTACCTTCAGGTTTATCACCATTGTTCAAACACTGCAAAACTCCACCCACATTTCTTCAAATTCTCCCCAAAACAGACAGACTTTCTTGTAATCTTTTAAAGATACAATCCATTTATGGAGGAATAAATGCTGCATATAAATCACATGATGCAATCTGTTGGGTTTCCTTTGATAGAAAGTTTTTAAAATACTTAGAATTATTAATTGAGTTTACTCTGCTGTTTATTAACTTGGATCAACTAGAGTTGAAATGATTGCTTTGTTGTTGTTTTTTCAAGGTGTCTTGAGATGACATTTGTTGTGAATTGGCGCTAGATAAATACAACTGAACTGAATTTATTACATTATTTTTTACTAAGAAATGTTCTGTGGTAATAAAAAAAAAGCAGTCTGGTAATTGATTTCAAATTGAAACTTCCACAAAATAAAATGGTTTTTATTTTGAAGAAAAAGATTGGTAATTTTTATCTGTTTGTATTTCAATCGATGAAATCATAAGAGACTCATAAAATAAAGCTGTTCAACTGGTATAGGTAGACACTGTGATGGGTAAATTAGCTTCGACAGGTTTGAACTTTATTTCTCATTCGCTTTCAATAGGAAAAACATGATTAGTTTTCTGAGGCCTTTTGTGATGTCATCAGAGGGATGTAGATTGGTAAGCTTGTTCCATGGAGGTTTTATTTTATAATTTTTTAATAATAATTCACGGCAAAGAAATAAAGCAATAAAAAAAGCTGAAACTGACATGTTGTTATATAGGTGAAACAATATTTAAGGAGATTTTAGTACATTTTACAAAAAAGTATTGTTGGTAGCTTTAAAAAGGTATTGCACAAAAGTTTTCAAATTTATTTTTAAACCGGATTTTTAATTATTTAATTTGTTAAGCCTCTAACTGTCATGTGTGAATCGTACAGTGCAACAAATCATAAACCCTAGAGATAAACCAGGGTTGGGTCCAAATGTTACCGGTAACATTTGGGTTAAGATGGGTGCAATGCTAAAAATCTGCACCCATCCCACAATTCACCTTCAAAATCAACAAAATCACCTGGTGTCAAACTCCAGTCCTCAAGGGCTGGTGTCCTGCAGGTTTTAGATGTGCCACAGGTACAAAATACGGGAATGAAATGACTTAATTACCTCCTCCTTGTGTAGATCAGTTCTCCAGAGCCTTGCTAACGACCTAATTATTCTATTCAGGTGTGTGCAACAGGGGCACATCTAAAAGTTGCAGGGCTGTGGCCGTTGAGGACTGGAGTTTGACACCTGTGACCTTCACTTTTCCCGCCTTTTTTAACAGTCCCCAACAATTTCAAATTCAAACATTCAGGTGCCATAAGTTTTATGAAGTTTACATCAAAAATTTGCATGAGGTTTGGGTGTGTTACATGTCTTAACCTGTGGTTGCAAATGTAGGAGATTAAAAAGTTTGTTTAAAAAAACGAACGCTCAGTTTTTCCTCCTTTATCTCAGTTTAATGATTTATTGTAACGATTTTTCCTCCAAGCAAAATCAAAAGATTTTGTTTCTTTTGAAATGACCTTAACCCTAAAACTTCAAAAGTTTTTCAGGAAGTCTGTTTGAAAAGAAACTCTTAAGAAATGTTGGATGATTCATGACTTTTGAACACTACTGAACGAGTAAATACGACGCCACCATTTTCTGAAAGGGATTTAACTTAACCTGAGGACTTTATGATTACCTAAACAGTTTGAACCAGGCACAGCGTTTGATAGACATGGGCAGTTGCCCAGGGCAGCATTTAAAAGAGGGAGGCGGACAACCACTGACTGCGTCAGTTGCATTTTACCCAAATTTTACCATTTACCATTGCCTTGAATATATAGTTCTCATGTAATGTCACACTTCAAGGAACTTTGTAGATGACAGCCATCTTCGTAGGTATTCGTAACTGTCATGACAGTTGCTATGGAGTTGCTATGACAACAATAAAAAAAACAAGCCACAAGCTTAGGACTAGCTCTTGCCTCGTTCCTATCTAACTTAACAATACAACTATTATTTAAATACAATTTTGAGTACTCTACCTACCTCTGTGTAATACTAAGATAAATATCAGTGATATTTATGGTAGTACATTCTGCTGAACTAGCAAAGTTAGCTTAGCTAATGTGGCTTTTGTCTGCTAGCTAAGACGGACATGTAATCTACATGTATGAAACTACATGTACTCACTCTGCCAGCTACATGAATCTTGTTATTCACAAGAAGAGTCTGTATGTTCTTTACAAGTGCGTTTAAACACTGATTGCCTCTATGGCTTTCAGGCCGTGAGGCTCCTCCATTTTGTACTCACTCTTCTTGTTCATTAGGCTCTGAACTTTACTGTAGTATGAGATCGAAGGCAGCTTGTCCACATCATCTGACATATTTTCCATCTCCATCTCAGCAGCCACTTTGTTCATGTATCGTTCTCTCACACACTGGTGAAGAGTTTCCACATGCTTTCTTTTTCTTGGGCTTGCCTACTAAGATGGCGCAGACCCTCCAATTCAGGCTTGTGCTAACTATCTATTGGTTGGGGGACTGTCAAAAACTGGGGCTCGCCTAGAACACCATCTATCCAAGAATCGCCATTGATTTGAACTGATTCTGATGCTACTCACCTAAAGTTTGAATTTCCCAGAGAGTTCAGCTGAATGCACAAACAGTATGTGCTGTGACTGCTGTCTTGTTTGCATAAGGCTTTACCTTTCATGGTCATGTTAGCTGAAGTTGGCTTTGATCCCAAAGACTTTGGGCTTCTCTGGCAAACAACATAACAAGTTGAACAACAACTTCAATGTTAGACAGACATTTTAGCCCTCTGATGCATAAATTATGTAATTATGTAAGCCTGAGTCAAAAAGATTTTTTCCTTTGTTTCATATAAGGGCAGAGTATAGTAAGCAGAGTATAAGTGAATCAGTTAATCAAGTTTTTAGCACATTTCAGCAACAAGGCAGTTCAAAGTGCTTTACATCATAAAAATACAAAGTCATAGAAAACACAGTCAACATTTGAAACATTACCTTTTCCCACTGCTGGTGTTACAAATCAAAATGATGGTAATGTTTTATTGATTATGGTCCAAAAGCAACTCAAACAGGTGGGATTTTAGTCTGGATTTGAAATAACTCAATGTTTTGACTGTTTTGCAGTTTTCCAGAAGTTTGTTCCAGATTTGTGGTGCGTAGAAGCTGAATGCTGCTTCTCCATGTTTGGTTCTGGTTCTTAGGATGCAGAGCAGAACCAGAACCAGAAGACCTGAGCTGTCTGAAAGGTTGATAGAACAACAGCAGATCTTTAATGTGTTATGGTGCAAAACCGTACAGTGACTTATAAGCTAACAGTATTTCAAAGTCTATTTTCTGAGCTACGGGAGCCACTGTAGGGACTGTAGAACTGGGTGATGTGCTCCATCTTCCTGGTCAGAACACCAGCAGCAGCAGCAGAGTTCTGGATCTGATTGAGTTTTTTCTTTAGGCAGACCTGTGAAGAAACTATGTCAGTAATCAATGCGACTAAAGATAAACACATGGATGAGTTTCTCTAAATCTTACTGGTTCATTAGTCCTCTAATCCTGGAAATAGTCAGCCTTCTTACAAAGTCAGAAGGTTGACTTTGTAATTGTCTTTATATTGCTATGAATGTTCAGGTCAGAGTCTATCACCACACCCAGATTTCATCCCTAAATGCTATTTTTCCAGCTATAATAACTGAAGCTGTGTGTTGACTCCAGATGAATCAAATTGCAGATTTGAGTTAATCAAAACAGCAGTTAAAATGCAGCACGAACATCTCCTCTTGCTTCTTTGCGTCAAACCTCATAAGGTAAAATGGGGATTGCAGCCCATCTGTTTGTGACAAACAGGAATCAGGCGCCCTTTAACCTGCAGGATCAGACAAACAGGTTGTATCTGCTGGGGCCAAACCGGTGAAAGGTGAGACGGTGAAACGTGGTGATCTCTGAACAATCGTCTGTGACACTTCCAAGGAAAAACTGTTTTATGCCAGCGTAGTGGACCTTTTGTGACTGCTGTTTGAATAAATACTAATCAGGAAATGTTCACTGGTTTATATATCAACATTTGTTGGTCATCAGGAAATCCAGAATTCAGCTTTTCTGTCGGTTTTCACATTTTGTGAGGCTGAATAAAACCTTCGTCTGAAAATATATGCAAAATATCTTCCAGCAACCTCAGATGCAGCCAAAACAACTTCTTATTCCTGCAGGTGGCGGCTCATCTGACCTTGCCAGCGGTTATGTTTAAAAAATAGTTTAGACTGAATGTTGGTCAAAATAAATCAAATGGATTATTCTATAAACTATCATATTTAGATTTAATGTAGAAATCTTTGAAATGGTTGTTGTAACTCTAAATATTGAATGAATCTGGACCTATCCGTCTTGTACAATTAAATTATCACAGTTTTGTAAAACAGTATTTAACTCCTTATACATTTTTTCTGCTTACCTGAGTGATCCTGAGTAAAAACAAAAAGCAGTAAAATGATGATTTAATGTAATAAGAGGAGGGAACTCCCCTCACTATCCTCTGCAGGGCCCTTCTGTTTGCTGTTCTGCACACTGTAAAACGGTGATTTAACTTGAAAATTAAAGTTCACCTGCTTCCTTGAAGATGCAGTTTAAGTCAACAAAAAATTGTATTGGTTTTAACTCAAAAATTGAAGCTCATAAAGTTGAATTACCAACAGGAGACAAGTTGTCTAAACATTGTTTTTTAAGGTCATTAATCTTGAATTGCGAGTTTTAACTTAATGCTGCAATTTAAACCAAATTATTATTTCACAATATGCAAGGAAAAACTGCCCACAATATTTATTAAACATCACCATGAACTCAGCTCAGAAACATTTAGTGTGAACAGGATCTTCAATCTTTGCAAGCTGTCAGTTGCATTAAAATGAACATTTCTCTTAATAACACAAAAGTCATATCAATGTAACGCACTTCCGTCTCAGGATACAAAAACATGCCAGTAAGCACTCTGAGAAATAGCTTCTACAGCTGTCTTTTTCTTCTTTCAGTTTTTCTTTAAGTGCTAACAGTTTATTCAACTCTTGGAGGTTTGACAAAATTAATAAAAAGTTAACACACCGTACTACTGTCAGTTTATCTTTCAACAAACTCACACACTTAGGCTCAAAATCTAAAACTGGCTACATTTATTTGACTTAAATAGTAGAAGATTGTGGACACAACTAAATGTGGCTCACATGTTTTATAGTGCAGCTGCGGTACCACACTGAGGATGCTGGGAGAAATGGTGGTTTGAGCAGCAACTGCTGAGCCAGTTTCATTATTTCAGGGTTCTTTGACCAGATGAGGTCATCAGATACGTGTAATGCACCAAACTTCATGCCACCCTCCCTCTCTACGGTTGGCAGTGCTGAAGGTTGTGAGCTCAGACTGTGACCTTTAAGTCGATAATCATCTTTGTTTTGCAACAACTTGGCTGTTGACATTTTTCACATGGCTGATTGTTTGTAGCAGAAACCTTTGGAAATCCAGTCAGCATGAGAGATTATTCCCATTTTTATATCAATTTTTGCATATTTTAAGGTAAAAATGATCTATTGTCACAGATACATAAAATCTGATTGCATTGCTGGGTTTCATGTTGTTATTATTTTAAATTATATTGTGGAAAAATTTTAGTTTGTGTGACAAAGTTTTCAGCAAACTAACGTAAAGATTATGCACACTTACACACTTACTTTATGTTATGACTATATTGTCTGATTGATGTTTTTCCACCCTTTAACTGTTGAACATCTCAAAGAAACACTGTGTGATACACTAGTGACAAAAATTGTCAATAAAATGATTTGATTGGATTCAAATTGAGGTTTCGGAGCTCTAGTCCGGTTTTCTTTAGCTCAACGCTGCCCTCTGCTGATCTGTACCTACACCGTCTTTAAAGTTAGGAAACCAAACAAAAACAGCAAAAAACAGATGTGATTGCAAGACAAGACTACAGTTTTACATAATACTCTAGAAATATCTCTTTCTTTGTATTCTATCCAAGCAGCCACTTGTTTTGATTAGGAGTTTTTCCTTTAAGCTCAATCTGGTTTTCACACGCATTTTCAGACTCCTGATCATATTAGGTTTTATTTTGGTTTCTTATCAATCAAGTCAAGAAAAAGAAAAAATCAGTGGATTAATGACTGTTCTGTTGAAACAGAGACATCTGAACAACAAACCAGATTTAAATGAGGTGTTGCTGTCTGTAAAACACCAAAAAATAAAAAATAAAAAAACACTGATTGAAAGAAAATGTGAATTAAGCTCCAAAAAGGTAATTCCCAAAGAGCAGTTAGGTGAAAACTTGTCAGTAGATGGTTATTTAAAATGTAAAAATTAATACCTGTTTTTCTGACATATAATTATTTAAGATACTCCTTTTGTTTTTTCACTAAATGTCTTGGTGATAGTAACTAGTTCTAAAAACCAGCGTTCAACTCAGAGACCCATAAACGTTCACTCATACAGTTAAGGACAATCTAGAGACAAATTACCCCAGAAGTCATGTTTTTTTTTTTTTGTTTTTTTTTGGCATTGGTGGGAAGCTGCGATACCTGGAAAGATCCCACAGATGCATTGGGAAACATACAAACTCCAAACAGAAAACCTCAGGACCTTCTTGGTGTAATGCAATAGTGCTAAATAAATAAAACAAAATCAAGAATTTTTAGTGTTCTAGTCAAAGTCCTGAACTGAATCTGATGATGATGCTCTGTCATGATAAGAAGGCGATTCATGCTCCAAACTTAATGACTACTTCCTGCTTCTGCTAGAGTAAAAATATATTAAAATAATGCTACTCTTACTTGAGCATAATTTTGGGCTACTCTTCCTACTCCATGCAGAATTTATACATAAAATAATGGATTTAATAAGCGTATTTCTTAGTCCCGGGAATATCTGGCCGCACAGCGGCGCTGTTTCACTTGCAATTCTACTTGGAGCACGTCTCGTCAAGTTATCGAAAATAAACCGGAAAAGAGGCCATTGGTATTTAAGCAAAAACCAAAAAAAGTGAACATTAAAAATATTTAAGCAAATAAAACTCAGTTATAAAGTTTAAATGTCACTTATCTCAGATGCAGCAACACATACGGTGTTTTGGCGGTTGGTTATGTTGAGAATAACCGAGTTATTTTAGATTTTGAGCCTTTATTCTGAAAGATTTCAACCGGAAGTTAGATAGCACCCGGTGTCAGTTTAGTTGATGCTGCAGCCAACGGCAAAGTTGTCTTCGGAACCGCAAAGAAAAGCGGACAGGGTCTTCTTTTCTGACATTTTAATGTTGTCGACCTTCTGCTGGTGGTCGAGATGAATCTAGGTCAGTTTTTCCCTCCCTAACCGTCACGAACGTTTCCCTCCGCGTCCGTAAACCGTTATTAACAGTTTGACTTGGATTTGTTTTCAGATTTAAGCGCTGAATCCCGTCTGAAGGAGAAGAAACAGCGGAGTTCGCCTGCAAAATCCCTTTAAAAAGCGTCAGCGGTTTGTTTTTAGCGTCGTCTGTTTTTTTTTTACCAGCGGTTCGGTTAGTCGTCGGTTTTGAGCGAGTTTACGCGGTGAAATCATGGCGTTCTTCGTGAAAAAGAAGAAATTCAAGTTTCAGACCCAGCTGACCCTGGAGGAGCTGACCGCTGTGCCTTTTGTCAACGGGGTTCTGTTCTGCAAGCTGCGGCTGCTGGACGGAGACTTTGTCGCTACATCTTCCAGGTACAAACAAAAAACAGTCAGGAAAAAAACGCTGCAAAATGGCTTTTAAATGCTTAAATAATGGATTTAAACGCCATGTTACACTTTCAGATTTAGTTTTAATGAATTTTTGGAGGAATTCTGTGAATTATACACACCTGCTTTGAGTTTTTTTTTATTGAAATGTCTCCGCTAATCAGTTTATTTTGTCTTTTTTGTTCTGGAAACTCTTCATAAGAGTTCGGCTATGGGCTGCTGGGCCAACTTAACCTCTGCAATGACTTTCAATTTAATTAAAAAATGTTTTATTTATCCGAAGAAAAAGTTAATTCAATCAAATACCCTGCTGATGATCTCCTGTAGCAGTCTGTCATGCAGTGAGTCTGAAGAGGCTTCTTATTGAAGACTGATGCTGTATGCGAACAGATAAATATCTGGCAGCAGAGATAATGTTTCAGAATAGAAATATATATTTTTTTTTGTCCTACATTGGGGAAATTCAGGTGTAACAGGAACAAAGTGAGAGAATCAAGGCATGTAGATTAACAAAAAGATAAATCTACATAATATATATATATATATATATATATATATTAAAAAACTAAGTTAAGAATAACATACGGTACAAAAACACAACATTAAAAACTGTGCAGTTATCCAAAATGGCGCACTTTGATCCAAAGGAATGTGCAGCTGAGCAGGATAATAGTTCAAAATGTAAAAAAAAAAAAGAAAAAAAAGTGTTTTTGCATGCACATTAAAATAAATAGACTATTTATAATAAGTAAAAATAAAACTGTTCCAACAGTAATATTACAGTAACATGCTCTGAATCAACAACATGAGTTGTTAGCAAGCACAATTCTCAGTTCCTAGCTTGCTAGTACTGTTATGATGGCCTTGTCTATTTATTAAATATTTTGTTGTCGCTCCTAAGAAAATGGTTAAAAACAAAAACGCTGCAAACTTTGGCCCAACTAGTTATTAGGGTTAGTTAGTGATCACACTTTTAACACACTTTTCTTCGGTCTAGTATTTACATTTGTTTGATCTGAAACAAAGAAATCACAAAGGGGCGAATGCTTTTTTTTCTCAATCTCCTGAGACTTCTTCACAAATTACATGTTCAGCCAAAAATGTAATTTGTTGCTGTTTGTAGCAGAGAATTATATCTTCTATACCATCCTGTTCATTTTGTGGTGGCAAGATAAATATGGATCCTCATCCAGCCTTTTTCATCGCAGCTCCAGGTTTTTTTAATTACTGCTGTGATTGTGTGTATATTTACGTTTACTCAAGTTGCTTTTTTTTTTCTTGTGGTCCTTTCCTGACTTGTAATCAGCAGAAGAACGTCTTGAAAGACATGTTTTCTTGTTTTTCCCCCTTTGAAGAATGGCTAACACAGGAAAATGTCATATTTAGTCATTTAAAAATGACTGGCCACCAATCAACTTGAAAAAGTAAAACATACATGTAAAAATGCCTTAAAAGAATCAGTTTTGCCACAAATTATTTCATAAAAAAACACAATATAAATAATCAAACTTTTGAATCTTTTTAAATTTTCAATGAGATTAGGCCACTGCAATAGAAACTAAAGCTTATAGGGCTGACAATAAAGTGAGAAAAGCTTCATTGTTTGTTTCTTATTAATATTATCCAAGAATACAGACACCAAGTTGTCATAATAAAGCTGCAGGATTGTCTGGTTTGAAGTTTTCTTCCTTCCTCTAAAGGCTCAGTTTGAGTTTTGTTTGCAGGTTGTTGAGTTTCTGCAGCTCAGGCTGTCTATCGGAGAACTTTTACCTCTTGAGTCATGTTTAATCGCAGGGTGTAGCCATGTTAAGCCACCTCTCTGAATCCCTGCGCTGGATCCTCTCATGGTCTTCTAGACTAAACACAGCTAAACTCGGCTCAGAAGATCTGTGTTTACAAGCTTTTAACCTCCACTGAGATTAGCCAGATTGGGAAGATGACTCTCAGCTGGCCGATTCAGATCTTCCTCTGATCAGTTCCCAACATCTGCAGCTTTAGCCTCTTTTCCTGCCCTTGCCTTTGATTCCCGATATCGGATTTGATGCCTGGAAATGTGTTTGCTCTGCATCTTTTCACTGATAAAGTGACAGACTGAGGCACTGGAGACTGTTGAATGTTTGCAGTCTGGCTCCTAAGGAAGCGCAAGCACAGTTTTAAAATCCGTAAACCATCGTCCCAAACAATTTCAAGCTGCAGAGGTGTCAATGTCAAACTCATTTTTATTTTGGGCCCGATCAATAAAAAATAAAAAGTGAAAATTAGATAAAACAGTTTATCCAGTTTTCTAATTAACCTGGATAAATTAGCTTAATTTATCCAGTTTAATTTGGTAGTATTTCACATATACCAAATTAAACTGGTATAAGTGGTAGTATACTACTACTGGTATATGTATACCACTAATTTGGTAGTATTTCACATATTTAAAACAAAAACAAATCAATAATTATTATAGACAATGATCAATATTGCTTATATCGTGCCAAGTTTTTCAGCCATACTTTCCAGCCCTAAGGTAAACCAAGAGAAAATGAATCAGTTAAATTTCAGATATTCATGTCATGTGTTGGCTGGTTTCAGAGACTAAATCTGGCTTAAATATTTACCACCTGAAGCTGATCTGCAGTTTCATCAGGTCTTCGAATCACATCACATCTTTTTCTACCCAACCAAACTGCGTCTGTGTCAGAGGTCGTCCTCCTCTCTCCTGGTTATGTAACAGCTCTGATTTCCCTCCCTCCCGGCTCCGTTATCATCTCTGCTTCTGAAAACAAGGCGCTCTCAGAGGAGCGAGGGACAACACAGGGAGGCTCGTACGCAGATCAGGGTTATGTCACCGATCTGACAAACGTGGTCTTTGTTCGACGGGCCTTGTTCTCGCCGTGGGTCGCGAATCGGGACCGGCGATCCGCCGGGCTGTGAAAGAGGGTCACATGTTGGGAATGTGACTGACTGGTTCTCAGGGAAAGTTTTGTTTGGCTCCTCTGATCTCAGCCATTAGTGTCACTCACTTCAGATAGCGCAGCTGCTGCAGGAAAACACTCCAGATAATCCAACCGCACTCTTCTTCGTTGGTTCTTAATACTTGCATCTTTGCCAGAGGTCTGAGGAAATGAACAATAAGTCAGTGTAAAGAATCTGTGGATCTCTTGTGGTATCCGTGGATGGTACATAAAGGAGTAATAATCTGATTTTGGTTTTCACCTTAAGAGATCGGAACAGGAAAATGCCTCTGAAGATTTGTTTCCCTTGAGCTTTTTTAAAGTTGGGTCTGTATTCCTGAAACACTGTTGTACATCTGTAACACTTGAACATGAAACACAGAAATAAATCAATCTGGTGTTGGACAATATGGCTGAAAAACATATCACAATATAAGCCTTTCATATCAGTCAGTATCAATAATTAATTAGCTTTTTCTTTTATATATATGAAACACTACCAAACTAGTGACACGACCATTACTGTTTTTTCCCCAAAGTCTTCGCTCCTTGCCGTTTCGTTTTTTATTTTTAAGCAGTTATGAGGAACAGCAGCAAAACCTTAAACTGCTGCTGCACCAGTTACTCAGCAGGTTGTTGCTAGGGAACCAAAGCGTGAGTGAGTGAGTGAGTGAGTTGCTAGGTAACCAAAGGATGAGTGAGTGAGTTGATTCACCAACCTAGCTTAGCTGGTAGAGGTAGAGCAGCTAAAGCCTTACCTCTGCCTACATCTCCCAGAATGCTGTGGGGTTCTATTGTTTCAGGAAGGATCTCTGTCTCTTGACTGCCATGACATGCTAACATGTCAATTTCTGAGCACTGGAGACGATATATCTCCAGCAACATGTCCTGTTGCTGGAGGACATGTTGCTCCAGCAACAGGACATGTTGCTGCAGCAACATGTCCTGTCAGTCGTTGACAAGCACTGCTAATCCACCTCGTTTGCTTTTGCTGCTCCTCTTTAAATCTGCCTGGTCGTGTGGGTAGAAAACTGACTCCTTTGTTGCAGTCAGATTTAATCTTTTTATAGACTTTTGTTCACGAGGCATTGCTTTTTAGGTCAATTATTCTCTTTGGTTTTGGATGTTGTGCAGCTGTAAGGAGTTTTGCTCTTTTATTATTATTTTTTTTTTACTTTCAGACAGTAACCATGGCAACCAGGGTTTCTTTTACACCTGGTTGCAGCTGATTAGCGTCTCAAAAGCTCAGATAATGCCACCAAAAAGCAGAGAAAGGCGGAGGAAGTTCAAATCAACTCTTCCATCCATCACAATCTACAATGACTCTTTGAAGATACCTGGAGGATATTAGTTATGGCAATGTTTAATTTCCCTTTGAAATAAATGAACTATTTGGTAATTAAATTAACATGTGCTGATGGTATTCAGTTTAGGTTGCTCCAGGTTCACTGGTTAAGCAAAATGTCAGTTTGTTTCCAGATTTAGTTAGATTTTTTTTTTTTATTTCATTCACTCATTAATAAACATGAACAGTTTATTAAACTACTAAAAGAAATTATGAATGAAAAGGAGCAGAAAGAAGTCTAAACTTATATCTGTCCCTTATTAACATGAAAAATAAAATTAGCTATTCAACTCAGACCATTACAAACACATTTCAAATACACAACCAAACATCAGCTCATTTAACGAAACATTGCTTCATCATAATAACTTTCAAATTTCTTTTAAAAGCAGAGATTTAGGACGTTTTATCTCAGTTTCAAGATTGTTCCACAAACTGACACCTTTAATTGAAAGGCGTCTTCCCATCGTTGTGTTGTGAATCAAATTTAAAAAACAAAAACTTCAGTTCCTTTTAAGTTTTATTTCCTTTTCTCTTTACAAATCTGTTTTGAATTTTGTTTGGTAAAAGCTTCAATGCACTTTGTACATAAATTGCAAAATATTGTACTCATGAAGTTTCAATAAGTTTAACTGTGAAAAGGTTCATCATTAGATGTGGGGAAAAAAAATTGTGTGACTTTGTCCAAGTTTTTAATTTTGTACTGCGTATTGAATGTTGACATCTCTGCTCCATATTTTTAACTGAACCCTCTCCCATCTTTTTGGTCTGTTGAGTTTAGAGAGTTTGAAAGTAGATTTTACTCCACATGGAAAACATTTTAAAACTGAAGTTATCAGACATTTATCCACGCAGGAAGGAGTCCGTTGCATCCAGACGGCCACGTTCCCCAGCTGAAAATGTGTTTTCATTCTGTGCAGCTTTAAAAACAGATGGCCTCCGTCTTGATTTGGCAGAAATTGGGCTCTGCTGCGACGGCGTCTTTCCATTGTCAGCACTGCCTTTCTATGTGTCACACATTGAACGTTTACTTTTCGAACATTTCATAGCTTAGCTTTTTATTCTTGTTGATTCTGACATCTCAACACTGAACGGTACTGTGCAGTGCAGCTTGGCTGTGGGAGGTATTTTTCTCTGGGTTTCTCGTGTCTGATGTGGAGATGAAATAAGAGCCAAGGATTTTTTATTGATGAAGTTTTATAAAGAACAGGAATGTTGGAATGCTTAGGAGAGGGAACTGCTGGATTTTAAGAGGGCGAGCACAGAACGTGAAGATCTCAGAAGTGTGTTCACCCAAATTTAAAAGTCCTTTTTTTGTGACGTAAAGGCTAACTGTCAATAAAATCATCCTAAAACGTTTTTCCCATGTTATTTGTGCAGTATCTACTGTGGAAAAACAACCGAAGTCAGAGATGGCAGAGAGATGCAAAAATCTAAAGAATCTCATTGTACAAAGGTCCCAGTCAGGAGAAGACTACAAAAAAAATGCACAGTATTCTTCATTAAATACTTCAGTGAAGACTATCATTGTTTGGGCATTTTTTCAATGTGGAGGAAATAACATTTGGTCCAAAGCTTCTGAGTGTTTGCTAGAAAGTTGAAGATGGATTAAATTTTTCAGCAGCACCATGACTCCAAGTACACTTCCAAATCTGCAACAGAATAAAAGGTTTGGAATGGCCGAGGCAGAAATAAATCTAACAGAAAATCTGTTGGGTCACTAGAAGAAGAATGTGGATAAGATGTTGAGTTGGAGAAACTTTGCAAGGTAGATCGGCCAAATATTGATGGAGGACTCTGACGAAAGCAGACTGAATGCTAGCATCAAACCAAAAGGTATTTTAAAAAAGTAGTGGATTAGGGTTGTAAACATCTTGTTTTGTTTTTATGCTTAGTGGCTGATATGAAATAAAGACATATGCCTGGGTTCTTTGTGTTTTCCCAGAAGGTATCGACTCCATGAGTCGGAGAGGTTTTTAGGTAATGTAAATATTTCCGGTGTTGTTGATTTGAAATTTTAGACGTTTTACAATATTAGTATTCCAGTAAATTAACGTTGAAGTCCTTATTTTTAAGTTGCCGCTCCAGTTGAGGGTTGCTTTCCGGTGACGTTTGTGGGGTTTGTTTCCCGGCAGCTCGTTCAGGATGTGCTTCTTAGGAGCCTCAGCAGTGCAGTGAACTTCTGGGTGGAGTTGGCACAGCGTCCGGACCGTCTACTGTTGACCTTTTGGGAACATTTAAAGTGTCTCTTCCCCTCCATCTGCAAAACACAGTGGGGAAGGTTTTGGTCTTGTTGGATGGTGAGCTTCTACCAATGGTATTTATAAAAAGCTGGCATTTTGTCTTTTTTTGTCATAATACATGACAGTTTGTGTTCTTTAGAGAGTCTTTGTATGAACCTCAGTGGATCAACTCTGTACCTTTTTAAGTTTTGGAGGTTTGGCACAACATTTCTGAGGTTTCGTGAATCAGTGGAAACAACCAGGAAGCCATCCCTGGAGGTCTTTTGCCCCTTGCAGTGTTAGAATGGAGGAAAAAAGAGTCACTTTTTCCAAAGTCTCCAGACATAATCGAGTTTGTACTTTAGTCCTGTGAGACGAGGAATCGGGCTCTTAATGAAAAGCAGGAAGGATCCCAGAAAGGGAGCGAGAGTTTGTCAGAGATCAACTGGGACGATCCGCTTTTTCAGCAGCTGTTTCCTGTTTTCGTCAGACTTTTCCAGCTGTTAGTGTTTTGATGGTACGTGAGGGAAGGTGAGCGGGTTGTTTTGGACTGGACCCGGCTGGTGCATGAACAGGTAATCAAAATGGACTTCCTTCCACACTGCAGCTTCCCAGGGAAACTGATTGTTAATACTGCTCCGCTCTGTGTTTGTATTTCTGCTTTGGATGAAACGGAAGAGACGGTTCCTCTGAAGAAACCTCAAAATCTTGATTTAGGTTCTGATATGGTGGAAAAACGTTAGATGGTTTCCCATTTTATTCATCACACTGGTTGCATTTCCATCTCCGATGTGCGCAAAACGTAGAGCTGGATAAAATGGCTTAAAACGTATCGATAATTACTCATTAAGTTTCTGTTTTAAATATTTGGAATATGGCCAAACTGGTGGCATGATCTTTCCTCTTTTATCCACAGTTTTCACTCCACACTGCTGTTTTTTTTTTTATTTTTAAGCAGTTATGAAGCACAGTGGCGAAAATCTAAACAACAATATTATTGTTAATCACAATAATTTTTGAGACAATTTCTCGGTGAGCTAAATTTGTCATCCTGACTGGCCCAGCGATGATGGCCGCTAAGGCTGAAAGGAGTGTTACGTTCAGTGTTTGACCCTGTAACGTTCGGGAACATCCTGACTCCTCTCCCGTCCTGACGTCACTATCCCCGCTGCAGGATCTCTGCGCTCTGCTCTCGGGTCGTTTATCTGAGCCCCCAACGCGACCCGACCCAGCCGTGGCCTTCCAGAGCAGCCAGGATTGTAGATAAGGATCCCATACCGCCTGGCTGCTGACATGATGAGTCATCACATGCTGGGGTCCAACGTAGGGCCATCGGTCGTCACGGACAGCATGTTTACTTATCGCTCATTCAGGCCGGGGTTTAGTTTATCTTCTTCAGGCTGATCAGAGGGAAAAGAGCTCATTTCTGTTGAATATTCTGTTTTAGACTCTTTCTTCCTGGTTCAAACCAAGCAAACTTCTGATAGATGGAGCCCAGACTTATTTACCGAAGCCTGTCGGTCCAGATTAAAGATGTTTGGTATCAGGGAGGTCAACATAAACATGAACCCAGGAACTCAGGGGTGTCCAAAATGTGGTCCGGGGCCATTTGTGGCCCACTGAAGGATTTTGGGCGGCCCCAACATCAGTTCTAGAAATGAGCAAATCTGGTCTGCGAGCGCAGGTGGTAGCTGCAGATATAGGCCCCTCATGGTAACAAATTTTGCTGGATGTTTAATTGAGATAAGTGATAATATTGTTGTTTTGAGACCATTTTCAAGTAATATAACAGTAATGGCAAAGTAATGCAAGAACACATCCTCAAAGATCAATAAACTTTAAATTCTAATGAACATTTAACACTAAAACTGAAAGACATGTCAAATATCCAAAAACAACAGAAACGACAAATAAAATGATTTATGAAGTCTCTGTAAGCAAAGTCGTCTTTCAGAAAATGGAGCTGGTTGAGACCAAAGCACCAAACTGAAGACTTTTGTCATCCAATTTTTAGGTGGAAAGAGAGAAAGAAAAGAGAAAAATGATGAATCATTCAAAAGGAAATTATTGAGCTTATTTGAATAATGCTTTTTCAGGCAGTACTTTTTTTTTATTTGATTTTTAGCAATAGACCCAGTAAAAGTGGCTCAGCTCCTTATTGGTGAACTCGAACTACGCCAGTGGTGAAGATTTTCCTGACTAGAGCTTTTCCAGGAAGGAGTTTATATTAACTTGGGTCTCCATGGTGCCTGCCGTTCTGACAGAAGATGCAGAAACTATTTTAAGTTGCTGTCATGATTTCCGTGGAATTTGCTCCATGCATTTCTCTGGAAATCACACAAAGATCAGGCAATAACAACCAACAAAACAAAATGCCATTCAAGAGACTAGGAGAGAGAACAAACCAGCAGTTAAGCCACTATGAAAGGACAGACAAGACTTTGTTTCCTAAAGTTTTTCTGTAAAACTCAGAAAAACCTAGCTGCATGTTTGGGCTCTGGGTGGATCAGTAGAAGCCTTAATCCTAATCCATGTCTCTCCCGCCACTTCGTGACTAATTACGGTTCAGCAAAAGCCAAAAAATTCTTCACAAAATAAATTAGTTGCATGTCAAACCTCGTCCTTCTTCACCATTCTTCCAACATTGCTATTATCGCGTTATCTCTCACAATAAACACTTGCCTCAAATCATTTTGTTTTGTGCTTTCAGTTAAATTTGCTTCTGTCAATATTTTTGTTTTGATGAGTTAGAGCTCACTCACCGCTGCAGCTCTGATTTGCTTTCCTATATTACTCATTGAAGGGAATTTCCATTTCCATATTTTCATGACAGACTGAGGAAGTACTCCCTCTTCCTCTTCCTCAGTGATTAACCCCGCAGCCAACATAAAAGACAACCAGGAGAGGAAAAACCTGGATTTAAATCTACCAATTAAAAATGTAATCTCTTCTTTCAGTCAAAGCAACATGATGATGCTGAATAACTAGTTCAGTGCAGAAGCACTCATTTCATTCACCGCCGTTTTCTAGCCGGAAAAATTTTAATAACTTCTCATAACTTTGGTATTGAGGGTTAAGCAATTCCACATAATCGGAGGAGAAAGTAATAATTTTTTGAAAAATTATTACATTAAGAGTTGCATTTGCTTCGTTTCATTTCACTTAAATCTGCTTCAGTAGCGCCGGTGTTTCTGGTATTTGAGTTAATACACTTTATGGCACACGGAAAGCTAAACATGCAGCTTCATTCCATTATTCTTTGTATAAATATGTTAAAAAGCTTTTATTGCAGTAGTATAATTTCACAAGAAAATGTTTGAATAATTCAAGCGTTAGTGAGTCGTTTTGTTTTGTTCCAGGGGGGGAAAGCATAAGCTAAATTTCTGCACAATAACTGATTTCATAGTTTACTTTTTTTTTTTAAGTTTTTTTAAAGAGTTTCTAGGAACTACAGACTGGTTAAACAATACTTCTTGTTTCCCAGGGGTATAAATATGGTGTGACACAGAGCTCAGTTTCTTTTAGCCAGTTGATACTAACTGGTCAAGGAGTCGTATTTATCTTGGCACCACACACAGTTGGGGGAGAGTAAGGCAGCTAAAACAAGTCTTAGAAGCTCGTTGTGGAGGAACTAGAGCATCTTGGAGACACCAAGTCTCCACAACAACCATTAGCTGTTCTATCATGCAAAATTTACATTTCGCACATTTTTGTACTTCCGTTTGGGATTCTACTGCTTCTAAAAACAGACCAAAAGCTTAAATTATACACCCAGACGGCTTTTGGCAACAAGTTAATGTTTTATGGTGTCTGAAAAATGAGCCATTTCACAAACCTTCTGATTGTAACATCACAAATCAGCAGGGCTCTGCCCGTTACCTAGCAACCCCAGTAGAGCTCCAGCACATTTGGTCAGCTGGTTTTACCACTGCATTCGCTGAACAATGGCTGCTGGAAAAGACGAGTGTTTTGCTATTGACTTACCATTTAGAAACCACTTGCTTTATTCTTGTTTGTTGTGCAGGAGGCTCCACTTCTGCTTGTCAAAGAGTTACAGTTGTATGATTGCCTATCTGCTTGCAGCCATTTTCGCATGTGAGTGTAAATGTTGAGTTGGGGGAAGTGGTCAGTAGCAGCTGATTTGCATTTAAAGTAACAAGAGGCCCTTAAACAGCTCATTCTGATTTGATCAGACTAAAATCTCATTATCCAAGAATGATTATTGTGCAGAAAATGTAACGAACATGTTCGGTATGACCCATAGATGTTTCCCAACCTGTTCAAAGAAGCATAGTAGATGGTCACCTTTAACCATCTGAAGCCAGATTCACCCTAAAACTCTGACTGCACAACTGCTGGTAAATGTTTCACCACAATCTCCTCTGATGTTAAAAGCAGAGAGCAGAATTAAGGGTGGCAAACAGCTGAAAAATAAAGGGTCGGTGCGAAGGGTCTCCTCCTCTTCCTCAGAGCTGCTGGCAGCTCGTCAATGGATTTCAGCGTGAGGTTTCCATGGAGCCTGAATAAAGCCATCTGGACTGAGGAATGTGGTTCGGGAACGCTCTGGCATACACGCTGCGGAGGAGCGAAAGCGCGGGGGTCCTGATAAGACCTGGGAGTGTGTGCACGTGCGTTTGCGGGTGTGCGGGTGTGCTGTTGGGTTTTAACTTCTTCTCAGAAACTCGCTTGTTTCCCGGGAACAACGGATCATCAAACAGCCTCCCAAATGAGGGAAATTACACGTGCTCCTATCTTAACAGGCCTGTTTTAGATTTGAGCTTTTGTTTTTGGACTTATTTTGGTTTTACCCAGACTTTAGTTCACTTCATTTAAAAACGGAGGTTAAAAAAATCTCATGTATCTTTTTATAAATGACAAAAGCATGTGCTCTTAGAGAGCTACAGCTCCAGAAAACAATTAAAACAACTTAAAGACAGAAATAAGTCTGCATCCTATCATGATTAGGTTTCCTTCCTCTGGCAGGCTGAGACTACAATAACCTGGAGTACATTTCCTCAAGTCAAGTTCCTCAGTGAACCGTCAAACGTAAAAACCAGACGTGCAAAACGGTTTTTATGAGTGAAATCTCCTCTTCTCATTGACAGATCTGCTCCTATAAAACCTAAGGCATTTAAATGTGGCTCGTGATTCAGCTGTGTTGCGTGACTCTAACTGGTTAAAAAAGTGAGGGAAGAGCAGAAATGAGGAGGTAAAAATCAGTGCGTGTTGTTGGAGAGCTTTGGGGATAATGAATAACTCGAAGGGGGGAAGGGTGTGTTTAGAGCAGCTGCTGCTGCAGAGCAGCTCAGCCTGTTCATAACTTTCAATAGAAGAACCTCGACAGGAGGAGGTTTCACTCAGCACGTCTTAATGCTCAGTTACCATATTTTTGCTGAAATCTGGTTATTTTACTAATTAAACCAAACAGCAATCAGACTTCTGTGAGAACCGTTTACATCCCCAAAGCGACTCAAATGCACAGAAGAAGAACGTTGACGTCACACAGCAGGGCATTGTTTACAAAAGTACTGATAGATGGAGCCGTTTATGGATCGATTTTAAAGTTATTCAGCAATGGGAGCCAACAGCATCGTCACAAGATCATAACAACTAGGAGGAAGCTAAGAAGAAGAAATCAGAACTCCTAGTAGCGGCGTTTTGTAGAGCACTGACTGCAGCGTCTGCAGAGAAGTCTGGATGTGAAGTCAGACGAAAGAGTGGTTGGATTATGGTGTGATGCGCTCCAATGACACAAACGTCGTTTATAAGTTCATAATTATAATTTTTAGCCGTTGTTTACGTCCAAATTTACCGCATTTTTCTGGTGTAGGATTATGATGCGTCTCTCATGCCAATGACATAAAAGTCAGATAAAACACAACACTTTAAAAACAGCGGGATGCAAATCCGATTTGCCAAGGAAAAGTCGGATACATAAAAACAAAAAACAGTGGATTTTCATTTGTCTGTCGTGTGAACGTAGTTGCAGTTAAGAGGTCTTCATGGTAGTTGGGCAGTTTTTGTTTTGTTTTTCTTTTTTACAAATTTTCCGTCCGGCATCTGGCCTTTTTCAAGTATCTGATCTTATTCGAGGTGAGCGGCTTCACTTGTGGGAAGATGAAAGCTAAAAATCTAAACGGACATTACTTCAATGAAGAGGTGCGCCATGCGTAGTTTGAGAGAGAAGATTTCATTTTTTATTAATAAAGAATGTATAAAAATAGAGGAAATATTAGAGGGAAATAAAATACATATGATAAAATAAATCAATTTGGAAAATAAATGCATAAAGCAAGATGCTTAGTTTTAGAGTTGGCTGATTTCAAACTGTTTTCTTGGCTAAAATTAGTTTACATTTATACTTATTTATCTTTTTAATATTTTCTTTGAAGTTATTAGTGTAGATTTTCAGCTATTCATGATCCACTGTCCTTCTTTAACTCTTATGAATGCCGGAGGTCCACTGAATATTATTGGGTTGTTATTGAGTGATTGGTGATTTATGGATTTTGTTTGTCCTGTGCAATGATGCGAGATCAGATTTGTTGCGGCTTGGTTCTATATAAATAAACCTATGGTAATTTAATTTTTACAGTTTTCATCCACTTTCCTTGGATTTTTAATCAAGAATTAGGGTGTTTTCCACTGTTTTCAGTAGGATATTCTAATATAAATTATCTTAGGATTTTAGTTGTTTTGCCTTTCTGTCAAAATCTACTGAATGTGATCAACAACATTCATTAGTTTTGATTTAGTTCTATTCAACTCTTCGTTTTTCCTTAACGTGTCTTTTCACTTTGTGTAAAGGATTAGTTACTCTGCAAGCATGCAGAGTCACTTCTAACTAAAACGTGTTTTCTCCTGGTTTGGCTTTAAATGTTCAGGTTAAGCTGAGTAAACACCAGGTTTCAGGAGATGAAGGTTTTTCTTGCTTTGAAGATATCGGGTGGCAGAAAATCAAATTTCCGTGTTGTTCCACGTCACATTTTCCACTCTGCTCGTCAGGATCCAGAGCAGCTGCAGGAGTTTGCAGGTTGGTTGTTGTTTTCAGGAAGATGGTTTGTTTTCACACAGATTGACCACTTCCTGGCTATCATGATGACATACTGTCGCTCACAGGCTTTTCTCACCAGGGTTGTACAAATCAGTGTACGCGGGATCCAGGACAAAAGGTCACAAGGTCGCAAATCTCCACTTTTTAGAGGGTTTTAAATGATAAACTGTATTTTATGTTTATGAGCTGTTGGTCTCAGCTCCATCATGGCTTAATTTTCCAGTTAACCTCCTGATTATTCAGGGGAGTCACTGACCTGTCGGCGATTACAGGAAGAATTTTTATCATTTGTGTTTGTTTGACAGAAGAGATGTACTGAAAACGATTCCTAAAACGTTTTTGTTCTTTTTCCTCCCTGACAGAGAGGAAGTTCATGAGAACTGTGTCCGCTGGAGGAAGAGGTTCACCTTTGTGTCGAAAATGAGCGCCAACCCTCACACCGGGGTGCTGGATCCGTCCGTCTGCAGGGTGTCCGTCAGGAAGGTACGACCCACGACGTCAAGAGGGAGACGATTTCTCACCCGGTGTTTTACTTTAGAGGGAGATTCACGCCAGTTTTAATGCGGAGTGAGGGACGATTTTATGGGCAGCTAGCTGAGCCAGGCTAGATTACACACTGTGCTGTGGATTTGTACATAATATATAGTATGTGTGTGTGTATGTAAATAAAAACCTGGTGTTTAAATGCTACCAGGGATTTACAGGAATGTGTTCAGGTTTCTTGTTTAAGCTTTTCTAGAAGAAATAAACAGTTTGGATAAATAGTTGTTTTTCCCAAACATTTTACCAAACGCATGGCATAAAACGTACGTCCATCTAGGGCTGGGCGATGTATCGAGTATACTCGATGTATCGCGATATTTTCAATTCACGATAGTTAAAATGGCCATATCGCAACCATCGAGCATAAATTGTCGTTCAAATAATAAACTTTCTCCGTCAAATTCACTGCGAGTATGGTTTATCCGACACCCTATGAATGCATCACGAGTCCCTCCCTCCCAACCTGAAAATTTTCCACCAATCACGCTGCGCGGAGAAAACGAACAACAAGCGAGAGTTTGAGGCTGAATGAGACTGAAGAGGAATCAGATGAACTCGTTCAGTTCCGAAGAGAAACAGCGCTGAATCAATAGTTTGGAAGTGGTTTGGATTTTACATGGAGGATGCCGAACAAAATGAGGTAATTTGAGAAACGTGTTATAAAACTATTGCGACAAAAGTTGTACCACAAATTTATTTTACCGCCTAATCCGTTAAAGATGGAGATGCGGGTATGAGTCGTTTAGCGATATGCAATGGGAATAATGACTCAAAACCGCTCATTCTTTTCTCTGTTCTCTGTCGGCTTTGCGATGCACGCAGACTCGTTGCCATAGCAACTGACAACGCAACTTTATGTATTAGGATTCAGAACCGAAAAACACTGAAATATTAACCCCACATAGAGCAGAACATTCAGTTCGTTACAGTTTTATGCTTTTAGTCTTGATGTGTATTTGGCGTTTATTAATAAGTGATCGCTGTGGTAGATTAGCCTCCGCTGCTATTAGCCACGCTAACACAGCGGTGGTTGATTAGCTAATTTAAACACCTGCTTTACTGATGCTCAGTCAGTTTGTGTGTAGGTCACCTTTTTGTGTTTAAGCTGAACAAAAACACACCTTGTTCCACAGCACATCTATATGTTAAGTTTGTCAAAGTCAAGCATAAATGAACTACTTCCCTCTCCCTCGCTATTTTTCTTTTTCTTAGTTAAAACTTATTTCTCACCTTGTTATCTAGCCATAGTGTAGACAGTCCATAGTAAAACACTGGATCCCTTTTTAGATGAGCTTACATTTAAGTCTAGGAGGGAAATGGGGGCTGCAAGGAGTCTAGCTTAAAATAACGTCGGTCCGTTTGTACATCATATTTTATGTCCTCGTTTACTGATTTATTCATCATCTCATCTCCTTACTTGTATATTCACTTGTTTTGTTTTTTTTACCGACTTATTAATTTGACTTCTTATTTACTTAGTTACAGTTTTCCTTGTTTTGCTCCATTTTTATCCTTCTACTTATTCATTTATTTCCTGTCTTGCCTACGTCAGAAACAATCAGGAGTTTTGACTGTGAATTTGTTGTAGCTGTTCTGCTGGAGCCTTTTGTTGACTTTCAGTCGGTAACAGCAGGTTTGGATCTATTTAGGCAAATGTTTCAGAGACACTTTAGTGCAGATGCTAAATCTTTCAACCTGCTCATTAAACTCCACAGCAGGAGTCGAGTGTGTGTGTGTGTGTGTGCGTGTGAGTGTGTGTGTGTGTATGTGTGTGGTCTCAGCCTTTTATTTGATCTATTTGATTGAAGGCCTGTAATTGGAGGCTGACTTAATCAGAACTGAATCACCGGGTTCATTACTGTCTTCCTGTTTTCCCTGCAGGAACTGAAAGGAGGAAAAGCGTATTCGAAGGTAAGAGTTCCTGTCTGCCTTCTATAAACGCATAGAAACAGTTACAGATGGGCCCGTGTCCCCTCCTGTAAACCTTAAACCGTGTCATGTAAATATTAGCATACCTCGCTGCGCTTTCACAAGTAAAACCTCCCGCTGGGTGCAAACATGAATCAGAAACCTGTCCGCCTTGCACTCAGGCTTGCCTGGAAGCTGGGAAAACATCCTGGCAGCTCCTCTCTTAGCGTGACGCCTCCGATGAGACGCGTCCCATGAATGCAGCAAGGTCGATCCCCGCCTGGACCTAAACTCACGCCGACTCCTGGACGATGTTGCACGACAGGAAACGCTTCCTCTGTTTCTGCCTTTTGGATTTCCTTTAGTTAAATTTACTCCACTTCCCTCCTTAGAGGTTGCACCTATAAAAACAGAAGCTCCGCTAAAGAAGGGGAAACCTGGGGAACGAAGAATGGGAACGTTGAACTTTAGCCCAGTTGATTGGAAGAGACGGAACGTACGGCGTGGATAACGGGCCGATTCCACCTGGCATGTTGAAGTTAAGGTCGAGCAGATGAGGGTCTTATCTGAGGTATTTGTGTCAACGCTGGAATTTAGAAACTCCTGACCTACACTTCAGAGGTCAGAGGTTTTAAACCGAGCAGCAAGCGCCACATTCTTGGCTCGTGAGAACTTTGACAGGACAGGATTTATCCGGCAGAAAACAGTTTGAGGTGGAGGAGCAGATTGGGTCTCCTGCTTTATCATCGGGATGAAAACTGGGCTGTGAAATTACAATTTTTAAAAGACAAATCCTGAGTTTTTTTAGTAACCCAACATATATGAGCATCTGCTGATGTTAGTCATTTTTTTTAACCTATCGATATAAGTAAAAATGGGCTGATGGTTAAATATGTTTTAGGAGCCAGTTTTATCTCTTAATGCCTAAATTTACATCCAATTGTACAAAAACATTACTCGTGGTTTTTTGGTCAGTTAGATGTTAAATTAATTTGACTTTTGCACCTACAATAGTATAAATGTGGGTATGATGCTAATTAGATTCACTAGGCACTTTAGGAATGAAAGGCTTTTTACCTGTGATTTCATGACAGGTAAAAACTGAGAGGGTTTGAGGGAATTCAGATCCATCAGATAAATGAAACACGTTTGCTTCCTTCCTCTTCCTAATCAATAAGTTGATTATAGTATTGATGTTGCTGACGCTCAAACAAGACTTTGAAATTGAGGCAAAATATACATTTACACAACCATTACTTTTTCATTATTAGTGTTTTAAATTTCATATAGAAGCGACGTATCGATTCGTGACTCACCCCAACAGCTGCTTTTCTTCTTCTACTGTAGATTAAATACAACATGACGGGCGCTGTCCTCACTGCTACAGGCTCTCACCGGATTATGTTATGCAAACCAGACACTGTAAATGCTTTGAAGGGAAATTAGTCTCTTCACTTAGTCTGAGCAGGAAAGTAACGTGTTCCTATTTAATTCCAGATTTAAGATAAAAAGTGACAAAGTTCTACCTTTTACAGACATCTTCAACGTTAAAAATAAACTGCCGTGTTTTTTTTCCGCTCCCTGTCATAAACTCAAACTAGAAGCGTTGCTGTTAACGAAGTGAAATTACTCTGGCTGCTAAACACTGGGTGTCACAGGATTCTCCCGTTTTCTCAGCGTGTGCCTGAAATAGACGGCAGCGCAAGCCTCCATTAGTGAATCTAGAATTAACCGAGTCCAAACTCCTCTTCAGCTGGGCTTCACAGACCTCAACATGGCCGAGTTCGCCGGTTCCGGCTCCACGGTGCGCTGCTGTCTGCTGGAGGGATACGACACCAAGAACACGCGGCAGGACAACTCCATCCTGAAGGCAAGATGGCGGACGGACGGCATGAAACATTACCGGCTTTTTTATAGTCGCCAGTTTGAACAGGAACCAGTTTAATCTCTACCATGTTAAACTGATGAAAGAGCTCAGTGTGGACTGGTTTTCTAGACCAGACATGTGAAGGTTTTTTTTTTTTCATTTAGAGGGCCTGAACATGCCTGATTATAAAGATAAAATGCCTTGGAAAGTTTGTCAGATAATTCTTTGGGACTTTATGCATGTCTGTTAAAGCTGCAGTACGTAACTTTTATTAATCTTTTTTAGATATTTGTTAAAATTATTATGTCATGGCAGATGATGAGCTTCTTTATCTTCTCCCAGTGTTCCCATTACTAACTACAGAAACATACCACACAGTCAGAAACAGCCAATCAGAGACAGGAGGAGGTGCCTTAGCGCTGTCAGTCACTCTCATGCTCACCCTCTCCTATCACAACGGGTTCCACGGATGCTAATGCTAGTTAGCATAGCACCGATGATGGCAGATAAATGGTTTTCCTGTATCAGCAAGTTATTCTTCCATCATTAAAAATGTTTTTTTATCATTCAGCACCAATCAGACAAAGTTTGTATGGTTCATTTTTTGTCTTTAATAGATTTTAAAATGAGTTTAAATTCCTAAATACTTTGTGGGATGAAAACCAGAAATTGTCTTGCAGCAGTTAGATGGTCTCCATCCATTCAGGGAGGAGTCTGGAGCTCTGCAGCGCCACCTAGAGATCGCCAGTACACTCTGCTCCGAAGCCAGTCCAGTCACATGAGCTTAATGCATGTTCAGGTTTATTTTGCAGAGTTTCACTTTCTTTGACTAGACCGTTTTGTCTTCTGCTAAGAAACGTATTTCTGCTCTACAAAAAAAACACAAAACTGCATGAACTGATGAATAGAAAAATACATTTTAGCTTGACGAAAATGATTAAAAATCAACTTTTGTGACGTCAGGAAAGTGAAATGGGAGAGGTTTCTTCATCTGAGCCGGTTTTTGTTTTTGCATCTTACAGGTGATCATCGGAATGACTCTTCTTTCTGGAGACCCCTGCTTCAAAACGTAAGTAGGAGCATAAATTCAGGTTTTCTCTGAAGAGACTGGAACCACAGTTCATGATCAGTGACTCTGGTTTTAAGTAAAGATACAAATCCTTCCTGCTGCCTTTTTAAATTAAAATTTTAAATTCATTGAGTCCATTTAGGTGATATTTTTACTGTTACCCCTCCAGGTGTATCTAAAACATTTACAGAACTTGTTGGTTCTGCTGACGTCTTTCATTAATCTGATCACAGATTACATCAGGCGGCCTGCAGACAGTAACCTGCAAATTTTATGTTTTTATATATATTTTCACAGTTACTAACAAGAATTTACCTGAAATTAAACTTGAGTTGCTCTTGTTTCTCACTCAGAAATGCACTTTGTTGATTAAAACACCAAGTCATCCTGTGAATCCAGTTAAAGAATCAAACCAGTCCAGATGTTGATGTTTTGAATTATTTAAGAGCAGAAATGGTTTCCGGTTCTGGTTCTTATTGGGTCTGTTCTGGTCGAACTCCTCAGTAACATCTGATCCAGTGTGAGTAGAGTGTAGCAAAACGAAGACATGCAGTTTTCTGACATTTCTTCTGTGTCTTTTTGCAGGATTTAAAAGTAACAATCGGATTTTTCTTTTTAAACGTGTATAATCTGAAGCATTTGCTGAAACAGTGACTCATTTTTTCCTTCGTATCTGTTGAGGCGCAGCCAAACACAGCAGCTCCCTCTGCTCCTTTAATCTGTTCCAGGCTGATAAAGCTGTTTTGTTTTTCCCCTCTGCAGCGCTCCAAGCACAGCAAAGTCCATCTCCATCCCCGGACGGGAACACACCCTGCAGCTGGACTGCAAGGGGGAGGGGACGGCCGAGGGAACCGGGCCAGCTGGAGGGGTTTCTCTGGGCCGGGCCTCCAAGCCTCGGCCTTCCATCATCAGCTCGGGTGGGAGTCGCTCCTCAAAGCCTCACGTTTCAGCAAAACGCAGGGAAACGGCTGTTTTCAGCTGGGTTTCACTCTGACATGGAGTTGAGTAGAGAAGAAGCACAGCTGCTGTCAGCGTTAACCTGAGCGAGCAAAATAACGAAAACTGAAACTGAGAAAACTTAATGGAGAAAAACTGTAACTGTATCATGTATTTATAAAACAAACCAAAACATAGATGTAACATCCTTCGTTTTCGTGTTTGTGAATCCATTTGCTAACTTTTTGGATCAGATGACGTCAGCTGCCGGCAAATTACGGCACTCCATAATCCATAATAATAATCCGTAAACGCTTGTCTGCAAAATGGCGTCAGCAAAAATTGGGCTAAAACGGAAGAGTCAATTGTTGTTGATCAATAATTTACTAAATTTTTAGGAAATTGTATCTTCTGTTGAGTATTCATTACGAAATAGATTTAAACATAATCACAATTCAATGCTTTGACCTTTTTCAATACTCCACCTACAAGGTAAAAAGGATGAAAAAAGTATGACTGACACTAGTAAAGCTTATCTAAAACTAAATAATTTTAAACTAATAGCTAATGAAAACTAGAACCTGTCCACTCAGGTCTTACGTTTGTCTTTCAGTCTTTGTTTGGGCTTTACTTGTTGTTCTTCTGTACAATGACTGATTCTAGTAAAAACTAGCAAACGCACTCCAAAAACTAATTTAAATTAACTGAACTAGACGAACAAAAAGTCACAATGAAATGAAGCTAAACTATAACGAAAAATCCCAAACTATTATAACCCTGATGTGAACAAAGCTTTCATAGAAGATGCAGAAATGTTTTGTTTACGTTGAGAAGAAGCATCATCAATATCCCACACATGGCAGGCTGAGTGGCTGCGTTAACGTTTTCATTATTTTCAGCTTTCTAAACTTAACTAAAGAATAAAATTAAACTTTTCATTAACTGCACATTAAATCTAAAACCTGTTTTTTTTTCTGGATGTTTAGCTCAGGATTTTAGCTCCGCTTGCACAGATGTTTTAAAGGGATTTGAGTTTAATGATCAAATTTCCTCTTGGATTAGGATTCAATAATATATATATTTATTTTATTTTATTTTTTAAACAAGGTTTATTTCCAGGTACATATAAGTTTTTGTGTTTTTTAGGCATGTCAGGTCAGTGAAGACGTTTAAAAACTCTCCATCTTTCCCCAAATTATTTAAAATATGAAAATGATGCAGAAACGACTTAGAAGCCTTTAAAATGGAATTAAAAACTGGACTTTTTTAGCTTGTTGTGGAAAAGAAAAGGAACCCGTCTCTGTTTAAGATTGAAACCTTCTTGTGTTGAAGTCAAACAGTACTTAAAGTTTTATAGTGAACGGAGTAATTACTTTAACGAGTTGGTTAGAACCGGGCCGGTTCTCAGTCTGGGTTCTGCATTCCTGAGGCCGATCGCTCGTTGTTCCCACCTACACTCAGCTGACCGATCCGTTTGCTCCTTCAGGCCTGCTGGACGACTCCGAGCCGAACCAGAACCAGTACGGACCGGCAGAAGTCTTCCAGTCCGGTCATTCTCGTAACTCCAGCTACGCCAGCCAGCAGAGCAAAATCTCAGGTAGGAAACCCACCAGCAGGTCCGACGCCGGGTTCTGTTCTTAAATACTGGACTTCCTGAAGAACCTGGAAACTCCCTGTGGCGTCTGAAAGGCAGAAAATGTGTAAAAGGTCTGAATTATTAAAAAAAAAAACTGAATTTCTAAAAAACAAAGTACTTTTATTTACATTTATAAATATGTAAACTATACCATTCCATCTTTGATTTCTCATCAGTTTCAAATTATTGAATTACCGTCTCAAAATGCACAAATAAATGTTATTTCACTACTTTTTTGTGTTTCTAAACAACATTAAATACAATTTTTAAACTCTGTGTAGTTGAAATGTCACCAACCATTGAACAACTGTAATGTTGCAATTAACGCAGATGCAGATCCTTTGCTACAAATGATAACGAGGTGAAGTTACTCTGGCTGGGAAACCATCTACTTTGTTGCATTTTAGATAGTAAAACGTGTATTTTCTTATTTAGGTTGAAGTAGGCCGATGCTGTAAAAGAGAACAAAGATTTTGCTGAATTCTGAAGAACTTCAGTGCATTTCAATGGAGCATTAAAGTACAAATATCTCAAAAATCTAAACGTTGAAACATAAAATGTTTTGATAAATAATTTGTTGAATTCGGTTGAAGTATGCAGAACTAGGTAAGTACAGAAAAATGTGTGGAAGACGGAAAAATAAAGAGAAACATGATCCGAATGCAAAACAGAAAACACTGAGCAGTTATTGGAAAAAATGTTAAAAAATCATAAAGCTGTCAGAACATTTGTGAGGGTAGAAAAAAATTCAGACATTTAGTTTTAACCTCTACTTTCTCACTGTGTAGAATAATGTAATTAATCCACCATGTGACCAAATTAAAAACATAGATTAAATATTCCAGCTCTCTGCCCTCTTTTTTTATGTATTTTTTTTCCGTTATGTTTTCATGGTATTTTACTTGTTTAAAAAAAATTCAGAGAAGTTGTGCAAGTTGTTTATAATGTGAACAACTTTTGTATTATGTCTTGATAAACCAGCAAAAAAAAAAAATTGTAAATTAAAATGAACCCTGATCATCTTAAGCCGTTAACTTAAATCCCCTGGTCTAATTTCTTCTTCTTCTTCTTCTGCTGCCGTCCTGCAGGCTACAGCACCGAGCACTCCTGCTCCTCCAGCCTGTCGGACCTCACGCATCGCAGGAACACCTCGACAGGAAGCAGCGCCTCCGGAGGCCTCTGCTTCGCCGCCGACCCGCCGCCAGAGGGCGACAAGGACGCTGGACGTCCGGAGAGACCCCCTCGCCCCCCACGGCCCGTTCTGCCCCCCAACCGACCCCTGAGGTACGGACTCGGAGAAGAGTCCTAAACGCAGATAAAACGCCGGGACGCGTAATTAACGTTTTAATTAACTCTGTTTATTGGACGTTTTTCCCACCGTGAATCCTAAGCGCTGCTACAAACCGTCTTTGATGGACGAGGAACGTGAATCTTCCCAAAATGTCTTCCAACAGATTTTTCTTCCTGGTTCAGTAAAAAAAAAAGACATTTATTTGCATTATAAAGCAGAGATGCACAAAATACTGGAAGTTTATCGTTGTTGTAATTAGTTCTGCAACTAACGATTAATTTTGTAATTATTCTGTCGATTAATCGGATAAAAGAATTGGCACATTCTGCAGTTTACATTTAACCACTTAAACTTTTATATGCGATGCTAGAAATACATAAAAGATGCAAATAAATAATGTAGCTCCTTTTTTATTGTCTAAAATGCAATAACATGGCGTTCCTTTCGATTACGCTTGATAATTTGTAGCCAAAGTTGCTTCAGCAGCTAAAAAAAACCCCTCCTAACGTCAACATGTGAAAAACTTGACATCAGTGCAGCGTAGCGCCGATCTGGTGGTTATTGTTTGGATTAACTGATTAGTAACTGGTGCTGAGTGGATGTTTTTTTACATAATTTGAACCAGGGGAAGCTAAAATGACACTTGAAGAGCTTTGAGTAGAAAATACATAGACAAAGTTTTTTTTCTTTTCTTTTTTCTTTTTATTATAAAATTCAAAATGTATATTTGTTTTTTGCAGTTTTGGCTTAATTAATTCTCTGTGTGTTGTTTCTTCAGCAAATACCCCTTTTTAGTGTCTAAATACTCCAGTAAATGTTTATTCAATTACTAAATTAGTTGACGATTATTTCAATAACTGATTAATCACAATAAATCTGAATAATTGTTGCAGAATCACAGTATGCAATACAAAGAGCAAAGAACTGCCTGTGTTAAATGTGAAATCTGCCTATTTTTTGTAAAGTTTGGGCTTAATATCTGCTCTGACTGTGGTGTTCTTTCAGCAAATGGCTTTTTTTGAGTCGGTATACTCCAGTTAATTATTCATTTACTAAATTAGTTGATTATTTTAATAGTTGATTAATCACGATTAATCGTTGCAGTGTCACTGTACGCAGCGGAAATATCAAAGAACTGCCTGGACAGCAAAAAACGTTAGCATTCAGGCTCCGGACTCCCGGACTCCCGTTAGCATTACAGGCGTTCAAAACCGAAATGTCCTGCTGAATTCTCCTCTAAAAACATTTATAACATCTTATTTCACCAGTTCAAACTCCAGACATGCCTTAACGTGTGTTCATACGGTCAGTGTGAGCCGGGTTGGCGCTACCTCAGCAGCTAACGGCTGCGGCCTCATGGTGTTTGTTCTGTGTTTCAGGAGGAAGCAGGACTCGGTGGAGAGTCACCCCACCTGGGTCAACGACACCCGCATCGATGCCGACGACATCGTGGAGAAAATCGTCCAGAGTCAAAACTTTGCAGATGTCAACAACACCGAAGGTACAGAGGGAGCGTTTCTCTGAGGAGTTTCAGCAGCGTTTGCAACACAGTTTAATCTTTCCACACCATCGCTGGAGGGTTTTAGATACGAGAGGGTGGAGCGCGTCCCAAATGTCACAACTCTGATGAAACTCAAACTTTCAACCCGCAGAACTCTGCCTGTTGCAAGACTTCTCCAACAAAAGTCATCCAGTTTGAGCCGATCCAGTCCAGGCTGGGTTTAACACGAGTAACTCCAGACGTTTATTTAGTTATAAAATGATGGCTCCATTTTAACAAAAACCTCTGCTTTTAAACTCTCTCTGAGGAAGGCTTGCATCTAAAAATGTGTGGAAGCACCGAGCGGATATTTCCTGCATACAGTCAGTGCTTTTTATTTCCAGATAAGTTATCTGACTCATTCCCCCAAATGCTCATCTCGAGGTATGACTGGTGTGTGTTTAGCCTGATTCTTCAAGTTTTTCTTGAGATGAACTTGTTTTCTTGAGTAAACTATCTGGAAATCAACTTATCCCAAGAAAATCGTTGGGAAAAGGTTTATGCAACAATGTCCGCTCTCTGCTTCCTCTTGTCACTTTTCTATGAAGACCAGAGTTGGTTTCACTGGATTTTATTTCAGGGAACTGAGTACAAATGGCCACCAACCATAGTGTTTTTGTTTTGTTTTGTTTTGTTTTTTTTGTCAAAACTTTATTTGGTTTTTAACAAATTTTATAGTCATGTGACTCTCACTACATTGAACATATAAAGCAGGCCGTACAACTTTCTTTATAATCTAAAGGTATGAACTAAATGAGCAGCCTCCACTCACAACAAAGATATGGGATATTTTTAATTGTAAAACTGTAAATAAATAAAAAAAACTTCATCATGACCTTTTCACTTCAGTATTTACTTTAGCAAACTGTTCCAGGTGTCTGAACAGGTTAGCGGGGCAGTAAATGCATCGTTGCGTGTAAAACATGTTGGTTGCAGCTTTCAGCGACCCGACAGATTAGAAACTCATCAGAGAGAAATGAAAGCTTTAGAAAAGCCACAGCAGCGAAATATGCTAACACCAGTTTCCCTGCTGGTTTCCGTCTGTTTCTGGCCTCCAGACAGCAACCTGCGCCTGTTCGTCAGCAGAGACGGAACCACGGCGCTCAGCGGCATCCGACTGGGAAACAGGTGACACGTCCTGCTCTCCACTCGTCACACTTTCACTTCATAACCACCAGAGATTCAGCAGAGGATGCGGCTGGAGCTACGCGGCTAATGCTACCCGGCTAATGCTGCGCGGCTAGAGCTGCGCGGCTAATGCTACGCGGCTAATGCTGCGCGGCTAATGCTACGCGGCTAATGCTGCGCGGCTAGAGCTGCGCGGCTAATGCTACGTCGCTAAAACTGTCCGGCTGAAGCTGCATAGCTAACGCTGAACTGATGGCAGTTTCTTTAACTTCTCGGTTCAATTGTTCAGGTTTCTTTGTGTTTCTTAACTACGTAAGTGTCCGTCTGTCTGTCCATCAGTCCTTTTGTCCATCCATGCATACGTTCATAAATTAAATGACTAAAATAATAAAAAAATCTCATTCAAATTGACTGACATCTGAGAAATGTATGGATTTCTGACTTGTAAAATGTTGAATGTAGATGTTTTCTATGTTCTTCTTTCCCTCTTTTGATTTAAAATCCTAGTTTGTGTTTTGTTTAATCAGGATATTTGCCTGTTGCATCTTTACGAATCTACGAGTTTAATTTGAACACGACTCCAGCAGAAACTTCAGGGCTTCAACCCACTGCTTCACAGACTCTCATTCTGTTTCTGTTTTTTGTCTTCAGGGTTTCTGCCGGCGGCTACGAGCCGGTGGTGATCGAGAGCCACTAACCGGCCGCCTGCTGTCTCACTGGTTTTACTGGAGCTTCAGCTGGTCTGACGCCATGAGAGGAAAGCCTACGTCTGTTTGCACTTTATGTCCAGTTCGTTGCAGCGTCGGCCTGCGCTCTGTTAAAGCTGTATCTTTGTGATGTTGAAGGGAATGCACAAAATGCCCCTCACTGTGTGTGAATATGTTGCAGGGATTTCCAATGAAGACGTTCAGAGGTTTCAGATATCATCCATTTTGTCTGCAGCTTGTTGTTAAAACTGAAAGACGGTAAATAAGATCAGAAAAGGTCAAGAGAGGAACAATCGACTGTTTAACAGAATAGGAAAAAAAAAACAGCCACCAAAACAGTTTGTTTCCTGTTGACAGGAAAACTTTCTCCACTTTTTTGTGTTTAATAAATCAGGAGTGCAGCTCCGTGACCCGATCAGGGAAAACATCAGAGGTCTGACAAATCCACAGATTTAAAACTGACAGTTCAGCGTTTTTCCAGCGATTTCTCCTCGTTGCTTTTCTCGCAGCCGAAACGTTGCCACTACGTTTCCTACAGCGGAGTATCAGGGCCGTCGTAGAAAAGAAAAACTCAGAAGTTTTTAGAATAAGCTCAAAAATTTTCTAGAGATTAGTCTCAAATTTTCAGTTATTTTCTATCAGAAATTCAGCTTTCAAACTCTGAAATTGAGATTAATCTCAGAAATTTTCTGAACGACGTGAAAATTTTTTGAACGTTTGCTAGAAAATAAATGAGAAATTTTAAGATGAATCTCAGATTTTCTTTTAAAAAATGAGGAAATGTTAGTTTTTTGGCAGAAAGTAACTCCTTTTTTTCTATCTACAGTGGCTCTACTGCTAACTACCTACTTGAATCAAAGGGAAAGGCTTGAATCACTACTCCTGTTCTGAATCTTTACATTTATTTCTGGTTTCTTTGTGGCCTCAAACACTCAGCAGCGTCTTCGGCTTCTCCTAAATGTCGGTGACGTTCCTCTAAAATCCTCGCTGCTAATCTGTAGTCCTGCTGGTTTGGGTTCCAGATTTACAGCTGATCAGCAGCGTTTCACTGAAACAGAATCAACAATACTTTGATTCAGTGTGAAAACTCCCACTTCCAGCACTAAAAGTGAAACTAAGAGTTTAGGATAAACGGTGATGTTTTCCTCCCTGTCGATCAGGGGAATCTGTGCCTTTAAGTTTTCTCTCTAATGAGCCGAAAGCATCATGAGAGCAGCCGTAAGATTTGTGCTTATGATGGTGAGGAGAGAAATATTCAGCTTGTTTGTTTGTTTTCCACTCGCTGCTTCGTTTCCATGAAGGATTAACCAGAGGAAATCGGTTCCGCTCGGCTGGACGAGCCGCTTTTCTTTGGGTCCAGCTGCAGAGAAACGTCTCGTCTGGAGAAGTTTCTGTTCAGCTCTTTGCTGCCCCCTGGTGGGGCGACGGCGTGTTTACCGTGACGTTTACGTGGATTTACCGTGAACAAACGTGACTGAAACAGGAAAGATGGAGTAAATGTGTCACTGAAGGCTCCAAACGGAAAGGAAGTGGTCGTTCTCTGGACCAACTGGCCTGGTTCTGGTTCTTCGCTTCTTTTCCTGCAGATTATCTGAAAATGGGAACAAATGTTAACTTTTAGTTCGTTTTGAGGATTAAAATCCACTTTTTCTTATTGTTAAAAGCCCCTAAAGTATTCCTTAAAGCTCACACTTGTAATGTTTCTAAGTGAGAAAATGTTTGGTCAGACACTCGTAAAACAAAACGGTGCCGCCATCTTTTCTAAAGGTTCCCAAGTGAAGATTTTCCATGTTTTCTTCTCTTTTTCTGGTTTTTAGAATTTAAAAAAGCCGTTAAATCTTCTACTCTACAGAAAAGTTGGGTTTTAATCCTCGTTATCTGACTCGTTCAGTTCCTTCCTCGTTTCCTCACTCCAGTGCAGCTCGTCACGTCGCATGCTAAAGAATCGCACCGTTAGTTTTTCTCACGTTTTGGGGATGAACCACTGAAAGTTTAGTCTCTTTGGGTTTACATCACCGCCTCGTTTTATTTTCTTTTAAAGCATCTATTTAAATATTTTAGTTGTTTTGTTTTTTTTCCTCTGGAGGTTGTTATAAGCTATGCACACACCTCGCCTCCCTGAGCTTTTGTTTTTCAGTTCAGTGATTCTAACAAAGGATTTTATTTTTACTAATTTAGTTTGACTTAAATTTTATAGAAAACACATTTGGAACTGAACTTCCAGTTTCCAAATAGTTTATTATTTTCCTTTTTATTTTTTTCCTCCAACATATATTTGCGCAGAAATGACATATAAACAATAAAAGTGCTAATCTGAATTTATGTCTGATTGTTTTTCTTGGAATCTGACTGATTTGTTGTTTGCTGTAATATTTGAAATGTTGTTTTTTTTTAAAATCACAAGATTAACAAAATGAAAAAAATAAAGTTGGTTTTTAATTTAAAAAATCTGCAGATGGGACTCGAAAACTACGGAAGAGGATTAGAGCTGCTGAAAATAAATAAATTCTGGCTTATTTTCCCTCAGAATTCTGACATCTGAGAAATAAAATCAGAATAATGTGAAAAAATACACTTTGAGCAAAAGGTTAATTTTGAGAAAAAGTCAAAATTCTGAGGAAAAGTCATTATTTTTCCCCTGTGGCTCTAATCCTCTTCTTGAAGAAACTTCTAACAATAATTTAGAAAAATTAAGTAAAAACTTTATTTTTTGTGTTCTAACCAACCACCAGCAGAGGGCGCTATACACAAGGTTACGTTCTCTGAAATTAGTAAAAATCCATCACTAAATTTAACATTTGATCTGTAGTCATGATTTTGTTTTTCTTTAGAAAAAAGCTGAACATGCACAGAAGGATATGGTTGGTTGCCTTAAACTTGTATAAAGATAAAATGAATTTAGTTTTTATTAAGAAAAGTTGATTAAATGCACTAATCATGTTGCTGCTTCATCGGGGATTTTTTTAAGCACTTAAATCCTCTGGGGAAATTGGCACAAAATTTGCGATGATGATCAAAAGCATCAAAACTAAGTATATACTAGCATATGTGGAGCTAAATAAGATGATAAAATAGTAACAATCTGAGCACAGTGTGCAGTTTGCATTTGAAGCGAGATTAAAAGCAGACATAAATATGCGCTAGTCTTTTTTTTTTTACTGCAGAAATAAAAACAAACAACAAAAAAAACCTAAAAACAAATTGTAATCTTAAAATACAAACTGTTCATCTTTAAATAAGCACACCTTTTTCCATTCTTTTCAGTTCCAAACACAGTGACCTAAATGCTGCTTTTATTGCTCCAGACTCACTAAATGTATTTTATTTTCTCCAATAATCACCTGACAAACATTTATGTAATGGAGCAAACACACCTGAACATGCACTTACACAAGAGTTCAGCAACAATTGCATCAATCTGGCTCCAGTTTAATTTGCTTATGCGTGAAAATTACCATTTTAACTCCACTTCTGTTTAAAATGTGCAGATTCAGTCTCACTGTCCTGAGAGCTCGAAGTGAAGAGGACTTCTATGAATCCAAAAACTCTTTGAAATCCTGAATCTTTGTTTTTTCAGGCAGACAAACTCAGCAGGCTGCAGATTGATCTGATTTAAATCGTCCCACAGGAAGATTTGAACTTTTTCACATAGGACTTTATGTGACAGACCAACACAGATTCATCGAATCAGAAGTTTTTGAATCAGTTCAAAGTGTTTTACATCATACAGTAAAACCAGTGAAGTAATATTTTGTCCAATTCCATCATCAGAATCATCAATACGTATTAAATATGTTGATCGATGTTCCAGTTATAATGAATCAGAAGTCTAGATCTAAAGGAACTCAATGTTTCAGCTGTTTTGGAGTTTTCTGGAGGTTTGTTCCAGATTTGTGGTGTATAGAAGCTGAATGCTGCTTCTCCATGTTTGGTTCTGGGGACGCGGACCAGAACCAGAGCCAGAAGACCTGAGGTTGCTATGACAACTGCAGATCTTTAATGTATGGTGGTGACACTAAAAGACGCAGCTAAAGATAAACGCATGCATGAATTTCTCTAGACGGGACATTCGTCCTTTAGTCCTGGAGACGTTCAGGTGACAGAAGGCCGACTTTGTAACTGTCTGTATGTGGCTCTGAAGGTTCACACCCAGATTCTGTGCCTGATTTCTAGTTTCTAACTGTAATAACTGAGTCTGGGCGCTAGATTTCTATTTAGGTCAAAATATAATAACTTCAGTTTTGTTTCTGCTCAGCTGGAGAACGCTGCAGCACATCCACACTTTACCTGTTCTAATTATCTGTTCAGTGATGGGACCAGAGCCACCTGGTGACATCGTCAGGTAGAGCTGTGAATCATCTGCATTGCTATCATAGATAATCTTATTTCTTGCTGTAATAAAGATATTGAATTGGAGGAGTCTGAGGATTGAGCCTGGGGGAACCCCACATGTGATTTCCATCCACTCCAATGAGACACTAACATCAAATAATATCATCTCAGGGGAAAAGAAGACATTTTTATTAGTGAAAAAAACTAAAAGAATGTGTAATTTCTTCTTCACATTTAGTTGTATGACATGAAATCCAAATTAATTACCTCGATGTCTGTGGTTGTGACAAAATCACGGGGGTATGAAGTATTTCTGCAAGGCACTGTCAGCGATTTCTGTCTCTGCGTTTCATCTGCTGATCAGAGCAGACCTTGTGGCTAACACCTTACAATGATGACAGCTTCAGACATGTTGATCTTAATGTTCAGAAAGTTTCTGTATCATACAGTTAGGCTGAGCTTTGACAGACGTGTGACGCTTCGGGGAACCGGCTAAAAACTCTGCAGTGCAAAGTTTCCTCAAACGAACGGAGGATTTGTTTCCAGGTGGAAGCTGAAAAGCGGCAGTAACTGTAAAAGCACAGAAACTAAATTAAATCCATAGAGCAAGAAGGGAAAACCCATGACAGGATAAGGATTTTCACACTTAAAACAGGAGTTTCCCAGTGTATTTGAAGTTTTTATCTGTGGGTGTGTTTTTGATTTCAAATATAGAATAGATTGCATTTGAAAATGGCTTAGAAAAATCTGCAATAAATTAAAGATATTTAATGGCTTTTAGTTCACATAAAGGATCCTTATTTTAAAACTTTAATATATTGAAAAAAAGATTTGCTTTTCCTCTTTTTATTTTATCCCTCATTATTAAAAAGAAAATCAGCTCATCTGTTTAGGTTATTACACTGCACTGCAAAAGCAAAATCTTATCAACTATTTTTGGTCTCGTTTCTACTGCCAATGTCTTGTTACTTAATAACAAGACCAAACTAGCTAACGAGAGCTAGTTTTAGCTGCATGTAGGAGCTTGTTTAAAGTCAATAATTCCTTTAATATTGACTTTTAAAAAGTACTAGTTCTACCGGTAGATTATTTCACTTCTAACATGGAAAAATATCGTGGAGCAAGAAAGCAACGAGTGGTCAATAAAAAGCATTTTTCTTGTCCAGTGGCTGGAGCGCTGGTTGGGTTGCTATGTGACGGTTGCTAGGTAACGGGTGGAATTCCAATGGGGTTGCTTGGTAACGCCGCAGTGCCTTCTGATTTGTTACATTCCGGAGGTTTTTGAAACAGCAAAATACATTAAATTACTGATAAAAACTGACAGGATGGGTATGTCTTTAAATGGTTGGGCAGTTTTTAGAAGCAGTTGAGACAAAAATGGAGGAATAAAAACGTGCAAAATGTGAATTTTGTACTATATGTCCCATTCAAAGTTTCTTAAAATATTTGTTTTTGGTCAAAAAAGCCACATTTTGTTGATCATGATTGATTTTAAAAACCAATGAAAAGATTAAAACATCCAAGGTGGTAAACAGTTTGGATACACTGCAAAAACACAAAATCTTACCAAGCATTTCTTTTCTCGTTTCTGACGCAAATATCTAAGTGCACTTGAAATGAGACAAAACTAACTTACAAGTAACTTTACAGAAAGAAGTGGGTGCTTGTTGCAAGTAAATAATTCCTTAATATTGATGAAAAAGTACTTGTCCCACTTGCAGATTGTTTAATTTATAACAAGAGAGTTTTTCCATGCAATAAGTAAAACAGTCTCAGTGACTTTAAAGGGAATTATTGACTTATTTTTAAAAAAGATCTTATATCTCACTGAAAAGTTACTTGTAAGTCGGTAAACTTGAAATAAGATAAAACTAAGATGTTTGTATTAGAACCTAGACCAAAAGTCCTTGGTAAGATTCTATGTTTTTGCAGTGCATTCAAGGTAAGATAAACCTATTTTATATAACATTTCAGCAATAAGGCATAAAACGACAACCAAGAAAAAAACATTTCCTCAGAGTGGTAAAATAGGGTGAAAAGATGACAGTATAAATAAAAGTGTTAAAATCAGGTTAGTTGCATTTATGCAGAATGAAACGCAGATGCAGTAAAACACTCTGCAGTGAAAGTGAACCTAACACCTAAATCTGCAAACCTCCATTTACTGCAACTGAAACCCATAAATATGCTCCGTCTGAGTCTAGAAACGATGGATCTGCGGCGCTCAGCGGGGCTCAGATTCGCTGATATAAGCAGACCTGCTCAGTGTAAACTTAGCTCGCAAACTTTATGTGAAGCTGAAAGTCGGGAAACTGAAATTCAGAAGTTGGCGAGCAGACGGCTTTCATTTGCTAAAAGTGGCAGAGCCAAACTGCAGAGTTGACTCGTTTGGCAGAAGTTGCCCTGCGTGTGAGGAAGTGTTTGGAGTCAGTAAACAGAAGAAAGTTAAAAGTTTCTTATGCTGAAGCGCAAGAGAAACGAAACAGAGCGGATTCTTTGTATTTGACATTAAACCGCAGACAGGTTTCAGACAGGCCTGCCTAGGTTCTGGGCAAGGATTGCATCACTAAAACCAGTTTTAAGATCTAATCTTTAATAAAAAGCTTTATGTCCTAATGCCACACATATGTGTGTCTTAGTCTTAAGCTGTTCTTCGAAACTTTAAGTTTTGTTTTGGTTATTTATTTTTCCTTAAGCTTTAAACTAAAAACACTGAATGCATCATCATCAGTCACCCATTCCTCCTGGTCTCTGTTTGGAGCAGCATCACTTCCTACACTGCAAAAACACAAACCAGGAGGATGTACAGTGGGGGAAAAAAGTATTGTGCAAGTTCTCCCACTTAAAAAGGTGAGAAAGGCCTGTAATTGACATCATAGGTAAACCTCAACTATGAGAGACAAAATGAGAAAAAAAGGTGTCTTTTATACTGGTAACCAGTTCAAACAGGTGCCATTGATACAGGTAGTGAGTGGAGGACAGAGGAGCCTCTTAAGGAAGAAGTTGAAGGTCTGCGACAGCCAGAAATCTTGCTTGTTTGTCGGTGACCAAATACTTATTTTCCACCCTTATTTGCAAATAAATTCTTTAAAAATCAGACAATGTGAT